>JAZHYW010023756.1:0-15912 GCA_037355805.1 Ixodes ricinus
GGGGGGGGGGGTGAGTACTTGTAGTGACCGCTTACGAAAAGAAGAGAAGAAAGAAGTGCGATCACGATGACTCGGCAAGGAGGATCGCGAGCAGCGGAGACGAGATATTCAGAACGACGTTAACTATACTGTAAATATTGTAAATAAAAAACGTGACGTAGAGGAACGCACCTCTACACCTTAAAGACCCTCTGAAATGCCTTTGAAATGCTTGCGGAACAGGAGTGTTTTTCTACAAATGTACGTTCTTCGTGAATTAATAATATAAGTTCGCACACGTATGCAGGCATTTTTTTATTTTTTTAGAACACGCGTAATTACTGGAAACGCGTTTGTATTGTTGAAAAAACGGACGTATTGCCCATCATTCTTGTATGTGATGTTGTATTGACCTGCCCAAATTAGTTTGAAAATATCATCAATATAGTGCCGTAATTTGGAATTTTACCCTTTCCTTCCATTCTTTATTTAATCCAGTATTACGTATTCGGCAGATCCATCGTTTAGTTTAAATTGCCATTTCCAGGTAAAAGAGACACCGCTGCAGGCCACTTCAAGCTTCCTCAGCCTTCAAACTCACTACAGCTGGACACCCTAACAACGGAAGAAGACAGAAGGAACAACAAGAGTTTGATTGCTGTCCAGTGAAAGATGTCGTTGTAGTAGCAGAAAATGTTGAACCTGTGGAGGTTGACAATTGGCATTAGAAAAGCTCCTTTTTTAGCCCTAGAACAATCTGGTTTAGCTATAATCTTAATTTCAGAGCCCTTAAAGCACAAGCTGTTCGAGAACGAAATAATAACTAGCTAGACACCTTCGCTTACGTTTGTAGTACAAATTACAATACACGAGGGATGTTATAAACAAGTTCACAGATACCTGCAGTGGAGTCCATTGAAATACTATCAGAATCCAGCAAAGGTCAAATGTGAGCAATGTAATCATATATAAATAAATAACTAGCATATGGCTGCGTTCCTCTTATTTCGTTTGCTTGCCCCTGTAATTGGGCTGTTTCACTTTTGATTATCTCTCCATGCCCCAGAATATATTTAACGTGTTGCTCGAGCAGCATGCAGCTTTTCTGCTTCGGCGTTTTTGTTTCAAAGCACAAATGCACAAAAAAACAAAAATCAAAAACGAAATATTATACATAACTTGTCAATTCATTCAGACCATCATCAGTATTGATTGTGAAAGATGTAAATCTATCGTGTTCTTCCTGCAAGTGTGGCCACATTCCTTCCTTTTCGTATACCAGCTATGATTCAAGCGCTGTCTGCTCTGTCAACCATGCCTGGAATGTTTGTCGAAGTTTCACCTCCAGCTAATCGTGCCTCAATAAAACCAGACATAAATATGTACACTTGCTATGAGCAACGCACACAGAAAAGAAAATAGATACGGCCGTACTGACAGCTAACGTCGTCACAGCATCCGCAAGGCGAGCAGGGCGAGTCAGGGGAAAATTCTCTCTTCGGCGTGACGTCACCCCGGTTCGCCGTAAGGGGCGCCACCCAAACCTCTCGGCCCAGAGAAAAGAGAACTGTGTTTTTTGGCCCGGCTGAATAAGCTATGCATCGCAGAATGCTCAAACCGAAGAAGAGTTTCTTTCAGGCCACGGTTTGAGCGCACGCGAACAGACGCTACCGTCAGTGTGTTTTGTCTACGGCGACTGCGGCGCCTGCCTTCCACGGAGGCACCTGGATTCCACGAAAACGCGAGACAATATCCGATTCTGAACGGATATGTAGTCTGTTCTGTCTGCGTGTCCTGCGAGTAAGACACTCCTCCACTAAACGCCTTTAATTCTAGCGGTTAGTATAGAATACGACTGTTTGAGAAAATGGCGTTACCTGGATCAAAAGGTAATTAAGAAACATTCTCTATGAGCCGCCGTAAACCTAATCCTAACTTCGTCAAAACAATAAACACCTTGTTGGGCACCCGTAGCATCTATTTCAGAGAAACAAAGTTGTCAGTAAGAAAGAAAAGAATATTCTTTCTCGCTGACGAGTGTCTCTCACTGATATAAATCCCACGATATAAATCCCACTGATATAAATCCCATAAATCCCACACTCACAAAGAGCAATGTCCCCTGAGGGTCATAGTATCAGAGATGGGCTCATGGCAGAAGCCGGTCGCGCTTTTTCTCCAGGACAAATTGGAAGTTTTAGGTTTTAACGATCCATTTTTGGTGAGAAATTCTGACGATATTTTAAATTTTTTAAAAGATAACTCCGACAAGGGATTTTCAGCCTGTTCATTTGACATCAAAGATTTGTATTATTCTTTGCCGCACGACAAGTTACTAACATCCGTGGAACATTGTATCGATCGCTTTGGTACAGTGGCCTTCCAGAATCAAATCGGCATGACGGAAGAGAGTTTCATTGAAATGCTTTCGTTTTATCTTAAATCGACGTTTGTGGAATGGAATGACGGGGTCTATATACAAAAACAAGGGGTATGCATTGGCTCATGCTTGGCACCCATCCTCAGTAACATATTTTTAGCCCATCAGGACAAAGTTCATTTTGAGCACTTTAATGAAGGCAACGATTTTAATGAAATCAAAGTTTTTAGATTTGTGGATGATTTTTTAGTTCTGTTCAACCATGGGCCTGCAGGAGTCCAGTCGAGAGTGGATAACCTCTTTACTGTTTTTAAAAACGTCTTACACCCCCTCATACTAACCCAGGAACTACCGGTAGATGATGTGTTGCAGTTCCTTGATATCAGACTCACCTTTTCTGAACGACATGTGTGTTGGATGTACCACCCTAGAGCCCAAAAAACCACTGTTGCCGTACAATTCAGCTCATACGAAACTGCTAAAAAGGAGCATTGCCAATATGTGCGTATTGAACGCCCTCAAAAAATCGTGCCACCATGTGATGTCAGAAGGCCTGAGCACGCAGTATAGGCGGTTGTTGGCAGCTGGCTTCCCGAAGAATGTAGTGGTGTCAGTGGCAGAGATCGTATTAAAAAGATTACGTAATGAGGATTGCCCTCGCCCAACGGTTCTCAGAGATAAACAAAAGGTCGCGGTGATACCGTACATTCACAAAACGGTGCATGGCCTGAAAAAGGTGGCCAATAGATCGAACGTAAAAGTGGTGTTTTCCGCACCAAACAAACTTAGTAGATTATGTAGGATGACAGATCCGTTTCGTAAGGCTCCTTCTGGCTGTGCGGTGAAACACAGGGATCCCTTCGTTAAATGTGCGGAGGAAGTAGTGTACCAGATCCCCCTATCATGCGGAAACAAGTATATAGGGCAGACCGGTAGGTGTGTTAATAATAGGCTAAGGGAACACAAACTTAAAGTAGGAAACTATCGGGACGGGCATCTGTCTGATCATTGTCAAAACTGCAAGTGTGTGCCGTTGTTTTCCAAGTGCAAGATCCTGGCGAGGCACAAGGAAAAAACTGTGAGGGAATAGTCGAGGCACACAGTTAAAGGGCCCATGAAACGAATTTGGGGTTGGGATAAATCATTTTAGATTGGGATTTTACTAACAGCACATCGTTCAGTGGGCCAAAAGAAAAAAAGGTAGAAAGTCAAAAGCATGACTTTCGGAACGAAAATTTGAAAACACAGCAGACTATTTCGTACCTCCTCCCCTTCGTAAGCTCTCTGCCTTTTCACTGTGATACATCCGCGGTCCCAAAAGCGCGTCACCGGGTCCAAACTGACGTCAGACGAAACCGGACCTCACTTATTTCCTTCACCCCTAAGCTGACATTGTGGTGGAAGCCACGCGCTTGCCGGACCAATCAGCCGCCTCCCTTCCATCACCTGCCCTCATTCTCTGCGCGAGGGTATGCGCGAGAGAGCGTGATCAGGTGGCAAAAGTGTGGCTGGCCCAAGGAGCACGTAGCTTTCACAGCACTGTCAGCTTCGGGGTAAACGAGGTGAGGAAAGCATTTTTCGTTTGAATTTCGAGCGACGGATAATCTTCTAGGGGGAGAATGGATGTGTCCGGATTAGACAAACGAGAGTCCGAGCAAGAGGGGACTCCGCCTTTCTGTCTTCTTGAACTGTTTGGTAGAATGCGCGATTTATGAGTTGAGGAGGAAAGCTAAACAGGAAAAAGTTGGAAAAGCGTTTCATGACCCCTTTAAGAGGGTGGGGCAGCATGTATCAGCGTGGCCTCAATTGGTTTACTTGACAAGGAACGTGCGTTCCTCAATGACGCGGCCTGGCATCGGGGTGGCTCATGATGGGGCAAAATCAGAAATACCGAAGGTATTTAAGTGTCGTTTCATGAAAGAAAATCAGTTGTTAGTAGCGCACTGTGGTGTCTGTTTCTCTTCTACTTGTCCTTGTTTATGAGCGCTAAAATGTTTTCCAAGTATCAAGGCCAGCTTCGGAATGCGGGACTAACCGGCCAATGACAGGGCAGCTCCAGAGTTCTGTCTTTTATTATATAAGGAGCTGTCCGCTGCCCATTGTGAGCGCTGCATTTGTCATTAGGCTACTCCTTAGACGCATGTAAAGAAACTAGATTTTCCGTCTTGTTACTTCGTCTCCCGCCTCCGCTTCGGACCCACTTCGGATAACGAGACCTCGGCGATGCCGGAATGGACATCAGCATGAGCCCTGGGGCCTTCGGACGAGCGACACCAAACTCCGCTTCGAACAAGAGCCGAACGCTCTCTGGACCATCAACAGCTACCCTTTCATCACTTGACCTCACTTTCTGCGCATGCGTATGGGTAGGAGCGTGGTCACGTGGCAAAAGATAGACGTGCAACCGGTCCAACAAGAAACCAACTTCCACAGCGCCGTCAGTTTAACGCCGAGCGGAGTACGCGGAGCGCAAGTTCGTCTGCGTCTTGCATAGGGGTTGCGATGATGTCAGAACGCCGAACTCTCACTGGCTGACTGGAAAAAAATATTGGGTAGACCTCAAGGCATTCAGCATTGAGGTCTACCTACTATCCTTTCAATCAAAACCAATCAGAGCTCGGCGTCGTCCTGACGTCACCGCAACCTCTACGCAAGAAGCAGACGACTTGCTCTCCGCATAGCGCTCGGCGACGCCATATTATACACGCATCCGCCGCTCTGCAGCGCGTTTGCCACTTGGGGCAAGTCGGGGATCAAATGTCGATGACGTGATGCGCCGGCCTTGACTTCTAGGCGGCATTCGCTTAGTCGAGGAGAATAGAGGGTCGTCTCTTGACTCCTCGCAGTTGAGAACTCACCGAGGTCTCGGGAAACAGGGAGAAGTTCACCGCCTGAAAGTGGTTGGAGACGACCCAAGGTTTGGGCGGCAGAGGCGGCCGCGCCTTGACCATGCAGTATTGACCTCTGAAGAGTGGAAGCGCGGAAGGGTCGTCTCCAACTGCGACGCTGAGGCACTCGTCGAAATTGCCGAACTCCGTGAGCGATCCCTCGAGGAGCCCCGGTGCCAGCTTTCCAGAAGCATCCACCACTGAAACGACACAAGTTTTATTTCTTAATGTAATAAGATTCAGTAATGCGAAAGCATTAACTGCCCCATGGAGCGAACTGGCGTCAGCTTTCGAAGTCGCGAAAGATGACACCTAAATTCCCTTCTCCCATCGAACGAAGCATGTAGTCTGTAGCAGCGAAACAACGAATAAATTCCCATCGGCTGTGACACGTCATATCAGATGCCTCGTCACGGAAGGCGCCGCGGCCGCTCAATGTCAAAGTGGACGCGCCTCAGAAAAAGAAAAAGCACAAAAGAAGCACAGGAGCGCGGATGTATGGCCACGGAAGCCGTGGAGCCAGGGGAGGGGGAGGGGTGCCTCGTTTGCGCAGTGGGCGATCGTGAAGTCCCTGCCGGAGCGCAGTGGGCAAAAGGAAGACGCCGCGCGCTGGTTATAGGAATGCGCTGCGCATAACGAATACTTTCGCATTCTTAAACGTAAGCTGTCTTAAGTGTGTTCTCGGAATTTTGACACCACTTGTAAGCGAAGCTATCAGCAAACACTGCAAACACAAAGTTGAATTTATGTAACTCGATCTGTTCATATGTTGTCGATGCAGTTGCAATGGCGACCTATCGTATAGTGCATAAAATGTGACCAAGATGCGTAATACAGTAATGCAACGTATAAATTAAAAATAAGTGTGAAATAGAAACCAAATCGTTTCCTCGATTTTACGGGTGAGGAAAAAAGCAGATTTGTACGGTACTTATTCCAATTCATCAATTTACTTGTAGTCGATTACTTCTTGGAGTAATTTTTAAATCGTTTGAATACATTTTAGGAAGTAATCGCAAGAGTAATTTTATTACTTTTGAAAGTACTAAAATTAGTTGTAACCGTAGCTACCTTTCACTCCCCTTTTTGGAGGTGCCCTTGCTTCTACAAGTTCCCTACCAAGGAATCCTCGCGCGAAGTCTCAAACAGAACGAAGGTTTACCAAAATTAACGGATTGAGAAGATCAGTATAGATTGTAATTCCATGATTCTAATCCATTAATGGACAGTACGTATATGATCCGTTTACAAAAAAAAGGCAAACAAATCTGTTTCAGAAAATTTGAATTCGAAAAGTAACGGTTACCTTTCAAAGTAACGGTCAATTAATTTTCTTCTATAGTAACCAAGCCATCTAATTGAAACTTTTCAACTAAGAGTAATTGTAAACGATTACTTTTCGACTAACGCGTACGATACTGGTAAGAGCGTCCTGCTTCCCAAAGTTGTAAGATATTAAACTCGACACTTTAAGACATAACCAGTTTTCAGTCATCAGAATATTTATTAGAATAGTAGGTAATACGAGTTTCCTCGTGCGTCCACTTTTGCGCGAGACACGTGGAGGCCTATTTTTGCAGTTAGAGCCGCTAAATAACCTTCGTCGGCCAAATTGTTTCAGGAGTCTGCCATTTTAAAAGTAACTGTCAACGCCTGGCCGAAAAGTGCGTTTCAGCATTTCCAGAATGAAACGATGCGATCCATTATAAAGGAGATGGAAAAGAAAAAAAACTTCCTTACATCAACTTTGGAAACAAAATAAAATACAATATGCACAAAACGAAAAAAAAAAACGGACGCTGGAAAAGTGCGACATGGTCCCTGCTACTTGATGGGGCCAGCAGGATCTAGCTTCCTTGGTCGAAGAAGTGCACACGCTCGTTTGAGACATTTTCTTTCCAAAAACTCATGAGTCACGATTTAAGAATATTGTGGATTCCCTGGCAAAACCGTACAGTTGCAATCACCACATAGAAGCCATCCTTGTAATACACAGTGTAACTAAAACAAAAACGTGCATAACAAGTGTCATTTGCCTCGCGGACTTACTCCGAAGGACGTTCCTGTCAGACTTCTAAGTTTCCGCAGCACGGTGATAAAGGCGGAAGTGCATGGCGGAGAAAGATCGTTGTCCTCGCTCATCTTGAGAACGTGCGGAAGCAAGCTCCTAAAGCCCTGGTCGACGGCGCCCTTGAACACGCGCTCCATGGCCAGCCACTGGTCGGTGACGGAGTCATTCGGCCCGTGGCCGCACACAAACCCCGGACCGACGAACATCAGCGCGATCGCAAACCACGACTTCCGGAACGCCACGCGGGTCGAGTTCCTCACCGGCGTGACAGCAGACATGGCTGTCTCTAGCAAATATGGCGAAGAGCAGATTCGCGCAGAGACCAGGGAAGACATCGGAGGAAAGTGTGGGGCCACTGGTGCTCCGTGACCCGCAGCCGAGCACCGAGGGCATCGCTCAAAACTGCTTCGGAATAGCAACTCGAGCCCCCGTGAATCGTGCGGAGAACGGCAACAAGAAACGCATACGAACGGGAAAAAAGGGGAGGGAAGAAAAGCGCGACTCTAGACGCGAACGGCGCGAGGAAAGAGAAAACTGTCCCTTATGACTTGTAGATGCGGTGAACCGGTAAACGGGGAGGTATATATCAACGCACTGCTGGCAGCTGGTGACCTAGAATGTCGGATTATTTTGGCTGATTTTTAATATTGCCTCCTGCATCTTTCTTTGAGCTATGGTTTGGTTAGTAGAAAGTTTTTAGGCCTGAGTGACGAAATACGTAGAACTTTTTACGCCATTTATAAGAAGTTGAGAACTTCATTTCGGTAGTATAAAAATCTGTGTTCAGTTGGCGCAGGGATCGTACACCGCGCGTATACAAACTTTATTTATTCTTAGTTTGCTGTATAGTTTCGCTTGAATTGAAACCAACTTGTCAGACGTGGTCTTAATGTTAGCTCGAAAAATATAGGGTTCAGGAGGAGCGAGCTAAAAAAATCTCCAACCTGGACCTCTAAACTATATCCTGCTCCAAGCAAGAACTTTCTTTTAATTGTCATGTTTTATTTTTACTTCATTTTATATTGCGAATGACAGCCGCTGTTGTTTTAATTAGTGTTTGCCTCTTCATATGCGTATGTTTTACACGTATTGTTTCACCGTGCGCGCTTGTTTACTCACTTTGCAGTGGCGTAGCCAGTGTAGGAGCTTATGAGCGCCCCCCCCCTTTCCCCTCGTCATGGTCAGATATGTACGTGACGCGTTACTTGTAACGCGTTGCTTTTATCTAGTTACTTTTTTCGGTAACGAGTAACGTATATAGTTACTTTTCTATAAAAGGAACGAGTACCGTGCTTAGTTGCTTTTAGGACCAAGTAACGAGTAACACTATATCGTTACTTTTGAGGAGTAACGTGTACAACACTGTTTAAATAGACTCGTTTTAGCTCTAACCCGAGTAGGCATCTATATTGCGACAAAGACAGATGGGCATCCCGAAGAACAACAAAATACGATGACAGTATGGCAAAGTACATCGCTGAACAGACAACAGAACTCAACAAGTGGAAATGTCCTTCACCCAGCGAACACAATAAGGTTCGTTGGTTGAACCTTCTAAAATCGTGTATGGACCGAATGTAAACCCGGAGGTTGCCAACACGGGAGTGCACAGTACCCATTGTCAACTTCAAACTTTAGAAGCAGAGAGTACTAGGAGAGAGAGAGAGAGAGAGAGAAATCTTAGATTCATCAGCTCTTCCTGAAGCACAACACTGCCGTTCCTTTGAGCGCGTCAGTAGAACAACTCTTCAGCGTCGCCGGAGATGTATTCTGGAGGAAGCGGGGAACCATGACTGATGAAAACTTCGAGAGGCAGCTACTGCTTAAGTGCCACGACTACTCAAAAGAAAACAATAAACCATGAAACAAAAAGCAGTTGTGTCTTTGGTCGTCAGGTAACGAAAAAAGTAACTCGCTACTTTTTAGGTAAAGTAACTCGTTGCTTTTGAGAATCGGTAACGAGTAACGCATTTAGTTGCTTTTCGAGCGAGTAATGAGTAACGGTATTTAGCTACTTTTTTTGGGTAGCATGTACATGTGTGGTCATGGTCATCCCTACAACCACAACCCCATACTCTTGAAAATAATTCTTGGCTACGCCACTGCCACGATCAATGCTTATTTTCCTGGTTGCGTCTTTTTCCCTCTTTTTTTCTCTTTTTTCCTCTGGCGCACTGCTAAAAAAACGGGTTTGTTTCTGCGGTGCTCCAGGGGTATCCACACGAAGGAGAACTCCGCGGACGGATGTCGTGACGTCAACAACCCGGGAAACTCCGTCCCCGGCTCCGGCGCGTGCACCTGCGGAGCTTTCGTGCTGTCAGTACTTATGCGTCAGCGAAGCCTCCGCGCCTCCGCCACGGGAGTGGAACGGCACCGCGAGGCGCAAAAAGGGATGACGTATGTCTCACGTGATGCGCGATCCGCGGAGGAAAGGGGCGGATTTCTCCTTCGTGTGGATACCCCATTAAAGGGCGAACGGAGTATAGCACACTGCAGCTCGGAGGACGTAGGGCGAAAGCTCGCGCTGCAGAGCACAGGGTTACTATGGGCGTAGACTACGGGAAAGGGAAAATCGGGGCCCGAATCCCCCCTTTCCCCCCTTCCCCCCAAGAAGCATAGGCGTCGACTGCGGGGGCGCTGGGGCAACGGCTCCTATAGACCAGTGTCCGCGCCAATTCCAGGGCGCCGCCATGTTTATCTGCGCTCGCGCCACCACGCGGAAAGAACTGGCAGGCAGGGAGGGGGGGGGGGCTGCGTCGGCGACGTTTCTTTGGGGAGCTGGATGCTGCAGGCTGTCGGAATACACCGACACATCGTGAAATATGTCTTCACCAGAAGCCTCCGCGGCCCGTTCTTCAACAGGTAAGATGTCGTGAACATTCGAGAACCACTTCTCGATCAAGAAAACAAGAGAAAACCTTTCTTGTCTTAGATGTTCTCGGTGTCTGCTGACCCTTGACATCCGCGTTTCAGTCCGGGTTCATTGCGTAGTAAATATTCCGCTACCGCTTTCTTGTAGCTTTCAAATGCTTGATTGTTGGCTTCTTGTATACGACATTACATTCGTGGCACGTTTGAGACCGATTTTCGCGATCTACCAATTGCCTTTCTGCGGCAGCGCGGCTCTGCCGAGCCGAAATAAGTGGGAGGCGTTCACTTGATCGAAGGACGTTTTAGCGAATGAAAACGAGACCACGACGTTTCATCGAATGACTAGCGAATGGCGGCGTTCATATTAGCGAATGGGTCTAGTTACATAGACAGCTCGGATTAGCTTTCTTTGGTATGTGCCACCTTGTCTGCCGCCGCGAAGCGGCGTAAACGAGGGCTCCGAGTATGTTAGCACGCTTCCCAGTGATACATGCGCGACAAAGCGCCCCTACAACGTGCCGCCGCAAACGAACAGCAGTGAGCAGTTACATCGACAGCTTGGATTAGCTTTTTTTTTTTTGTAATGAACCACCTTGTCTGCTGCCGTGAAGCGGCGTAAACAGGTGGTCCACATGTGTCAACACGCGACCCAGTGACACACGCGACGAAACGTCCCTACAGGCTACAAACAGCCTATTCGCTAAAACGTCATTCGGGAAAACCTCCATTCGCTCAAATGATTCCTATTCGCTAAAGTGTCATTCGCTAAAACGTCATTAGCTCATATAATATGAACCAGAAATAAGTAGATCATATCGTATCATGGACGTGAAGCGAATCTGGGTATGTAGTACCACGGCCACCTGTACAGTGGTTTTTCCTCGCATATACTATGACCAATTAGAGTTTAAGAACATTTTGATATTAAGTTAGTTTCGGTTTCTAAATTTGGCAAGCCAACTATGCGGTGGTGGTCCTCACTTTTTCGTTAATTTCCGGGGTTAAATTATTAGCATGTTCCAGTACATGCAATTGCCTCGCAGGCTAAGGGCGTCACACATGAGTATGCGCTTCTACGTACAGTCGACCGTAATTCGCATGCTGGCTATGACACACATGTATCAGAACCAGCTAGCTGCCCTCTCGTTTCACTCTGCATATTTAGATTTGTGTTTAGTTTTGTGCTTGTCCGTCCTTTCTCGTGTTTCTTCCTCAAGTTTAATATGGTATATATTTTTTTGTTTTAGCGTCCTTGGATCTTCCAAACCCCTCCACCATCCCGGAAAGCGGCTGGGTCGACAACATGAAGCTCTGGCCAGCTCTGCAGGAGCACCATATTACCTATTATTTGCTTAAAACGAAAGCTTGTGACTTGGAAGAGGTTCAGGCTCTGAAAAGCCTGGAATCTTATAATTATGTCGTCAGTGGTAAGGTGGGCCAGTTGCTGATACACCAATACTCTGAACACGCTTGCATCATAAAAGGTGATGTAACTCCATCACAGTCAGAGAACAATGCTCCCCATAAGCCATGGGTGTGCATTGGTACTGACTGTCGTGTGCTGACAGGCGCCTGCTCTTGCATGGTCGGCAAAACTCGTGTATGTAGCCACGTGGGTAAGTTGAGGGATAGTTGACCGTTCCTTAAAAGTCCAGTATTTTTTCACAGTTCTAAAATGTGCCCTCTTTTGTTGCGACAAACAAAATTGGACGTTCTCAGGTACATGACATATGCTTATGTTTATACCTTAGCGGAAACTTCAAGGCATCCCACCACATTTTTTGTTTCGACGTCGTCCCATGATGTCTTTGGACAGCTGTTTCACATCTATAGGGTCCGAGCGAGAAAAGTAAACCATCCTTTTGGAACGCATAAAAAGCTACGCATCGCTGAACGCTGAAGTTCCGCCGGAATGTAACCCTAGCGGTCCGACCAAGATGCCAAAGTTTCAGAACGTAGTGCCATCGAATTGAAAAGTTACGAGTAATTATCGAAATTTTTCAATGGGAAAACGGCGAGCTCACGGAGCTGACGGATGCATGGAGTTGAATGAGAGACGCTACCAGGACGCGACCTCATTTTCTCATTGAAATTTTCAGAAAATTGCTTATAACGTTTGAATTCGTTGACTCTACGTTCTAAAACTTCGGCACCTTGCTCGGGCCGCTAGGGTTACATTCTGGCGGAGTTTCAGCGTTCGGCGATGCATACTTTTTTATGCGGGCCAAAAAGGAGGGTTTACTTTTCTCTCTTGGACCCTGTATTTTGTACCGCCTTGCGAAGAGCATTTGCCAGATACGTTGTTTCTTGAGTGGTCTGTTCACATTTTTCTGTTTTGTATGTTGCAGTTTGGCTTGTCTATTGTATGATGCATCTAAATTTAGCCCTGTGCTCATTCTATACAGAATTGCAAGCAGGGTGCCCCACCACCACCATGCTTCTGGTGTAAACAAGTGCATACAATTGCAAGCCTGCCAAAGCTGGCTCCATTGACATGTTGAAGGCACTGGTATTCATGTGCCACCATGCTTGCAATTATGTATACAGTGTTCCACACAGAAACGGTCACGCGAATGCATAGCTGCATGTTAAATGAATAGCATTTCAGGGTTTGGTATGTAGATTTGTAACCACAGAGGAGGAGTGCAGGTGGAAAGCTGGTACCCCCTCCGGAGGCACCTTGATTTGCTGCAGCGGATAGAGCTTGTCTACGCGATTGTCGTCTCAGACGCCAAAGACTACGAGAATTAAATGTAAACTTTATTTTCCATTTGCAGGGGCGCTTCTTTGGAAGGTGGAGTTTGCCGTTCGTAGGGGCCTGACTGGAACCTCGTGCACAGATGAAAGTGCACTCTGGAACTCTGGTACAAAGCGCAATGTGGTTCCGGGTCAGATTGGGGACATGAATTTCAAGCTGAAGAAAGAAATGGGAGAGCCAGTACCACTCCGTGAAAAGGTTCGTTTTGAGAAGTTTCAGACCCGCGAAGCGTATGTCCAATTTATGGAGGACTCCGTTGTGTCACCACTCCTGACAGTGCAGGGAAGTCTGCTCCAAGCAACAATAGTTGCGGATGTGAGCAGACTGGAGTCTGACATCAGTGGGATGGAAGAAGATTCTTCCATAATTCATGGCTGCCACCAGGGTGTTGAGCCACTGTCGTGCAGTCCGTGTTTTTCTTTTTACAAAGAGTGGGTTTTGCTTGAGGAATCTGCAAGGGGTGCACTTGCAGAGATTACTTTAGATCAGGAAGGCGAACTGTGGAAGAGTAGCCGAAAAGTTCGGCTGACAGCATCTATCTTGTCGAAGGTTCCAAAAATGGCTAAAACCGCTCCTGACAACTTTGTTAACGGTTGCTTGCACTCTCAGTTCAGGGGTAACCAGGCCACCGAGCATGGTAGAATATATGAGCCAGTAGCTAGGGCAGCATTCTGCCAAGAAACTGGGCGAGAGGTGACCCTGTGTGGCACTACTGTGAGTGCCACGCACCCCTTCCTTTCGGCGAGTCCGGATGGCCTGGTAGGACATGACAGCATCCTGGAAATTAAATGCCCCCAAACTGACAACTGCAAAGTTTACATTAGCAAAGCAAAGCACTATGATGTTAAAGTCGTAAAAAGTGGGGATGAGGAGCACTACTTCCTTGTCAAAAATGGAAAGAATGGCTACTATTTCCAGGTGCAGTTCACCATGTTCTGCACTGAAAGAACTCGCTGTTTTTTCTATGTGTGGTCGAGGCTAAAGACCGTCCAGTTTGAAGTTGATTATGACCCAGACTTTGTCATTGCTCACATCACCCGGTTCTCAGATTTTTATTTTCAGCACTACCTGCCAAGACTGGTGGACGCCGTACATGATTGTACTGTCATTCTTTCAGATGAGTATCGCACGTTGGCCAACATGAATTAAGCTTTCTCACTAGAGATTAGGGAACAAAGTTGGGCAGCTTAAAGTGTGTGAAACTCCTGTCGCAGCACGGCTCAAGACACCATTTCTGTTTGCTTTATGGAGCAAGTGACCTGTAAATGGCTGTAACACTTTTTGGTTGCATATAGTTGCATGGCTGTACGCCACAACTTATCTGGACTTATTTTGAGCCGCATGAAGAAATCTCTGCAGTTGTTTAGAGAAAAATAAAAGATCCAGAGTTGTGTGATCATATAGAAATCATTTTTCAATCAGACAGATAAGGATGCTGGTTCTCTGCACTTCTTTGCAGGAAACCCTGTATATTTTATTGTCTCAACTAGAGGCAGAAAATGTGTGCACGAAAAACAAGTGAACATGGGCAGAAAAACAAGGTGAAGCCGCAGCTAACAATTCGCCACTTTGTGTCACAAACCCTTTCAGCTAGGGTGCCTTCATGTGTGCTTCACCTAGGGCGATGTCAACTGCTTGCTCCCCCTTCCAGACCCTCGCCCACCACTATTTTTTTGCTCCGTTAGTTTTGTCTTGCACCTAGAAGTGGCTTCTGTGCCCATCGGTCCCCGCCTCCAAGGGAGAGAGTGCTGATCTTCCCCCCATGGCTGCCACAATGCTATGCTGAACTTGAAAAATAAGGTACTTGTTTTTACGGTAGGGTTATTTGCAAATACAGACGAGTCATCGCTATCTGGTTGTGGCCATATGAAGCAAAGAAACGCAGAACTCGCACCCATCGGGATGTGCGGCAAAAGCTGACATGCAAGCAACGCTTTCTTTTAATCATCGTCCTGCTCTCTCTTTCGCTTTTGCGGATCTTGAGCTGCAATCAACGCCCCTTTCAGGTTACATAATCCAGCACAGACCAAGATGATCTTGTTCATGATCTTCTTGTGGTGGATTGGCAGGGGTTGCTTGAGAATTCGATAGGTCTTCACCCTTCCGATGGCTCTCTCGACGTGAATTCGTAGCCTGGAAATTCTCCTAGATTCCGTCGCTTCCTTTTCAGTTATCTGCTTTCGTCCTCTTGTGAAAGCCGGTATGTTTAGCTTCACCCCTTCTCTCTCATCTCCGCACTCAGGCTGAACCCTCTGTCTGCCATCACCTGATCATCGTCGGAGAGGTACTCGGCAAAACAAGAGTCTTCCACTATGAATTTGTCAGATGCTCGCCCTCCGTACGCACATGACACAAACATGACAAATCCACTGGGTGCAACAGCGATTAAGAACTTCACTGTGTTGCGTCCCTTATAGTAACTAAAGGACTGCCCTCTGGCGTACAGCCTTTTTGGCATTTGCAGAGGTACCTCACTGCAATCAATGATGACCGTGGTGTTCCTATATCCACCTTCAATGAATTGCACAGGCATGGTTGCCAGAATCACCTCCTTTGGTAGCCACACTATCACTTTGGATAGGATGTCTGCCAGTACGCTCATCACCTTTCGGAACACCTTTCCAACTTGGCCAACCGAGATTTCGAATCGCCGCGCAAGGTCCCCATAAAGTAGTGACAGACGCAGGCGCATCAGTGTCATTAGGACTTGATCCCCAATGCTCATGGTGCCAGACCTGTGTACCGCACTAACACTAATGACGAGTTTTGAAAAAGCGTCAAGGTTAAGGCCTGTGTAAAGGAACAGTCCGCTTCCGACAGCGTTTCATGGAACGGCAAAGACACTGTTTGAGTCTCGGCTGATTTGGTTGTTGTTTCTACTTTTGGCGTACAGAAAGGCCGACGATACGGAATGAAACTGACCTTCCGCCATACCACGGTAACTGGAAATCCAGCGGCATTACGA
>JAZHYW010023758.1:0-29718 GCA_037355805.1 Ixodes ricinus
ACACACCTCTACAGACTCTTATATTTCATGTACAAATAAAAACCTTTGCGTGCATAAATATCCCGTGAGTGTCCCCCTAATTACTGACATGAGACCCTATTGAAAAATCCGGCAAATACTTCCAGTGACATTCGGTGGAAACGGGTTAATTTCCACTCATTTTCACCAGAAACCAGCGTAGTTTACCAGTTTTTCAATGGAAATATTACCGGCCGCCACTTTCAGCTACCAGATTCCGGTAAACGTTTTACCGGAGCCACTTTCGGTTAAAATCCGGCAAAACTTCCCGTGACATTCAGTGGAAACGGGTTAATTTCCACTCATTATCACTAGAAACCAGCGTCGTTTACCAGTCTGTGGTGGAAATATTACCTGAAGACACTTTCGCTGAAAGTTTTGCCAGAACCACTTTCGATTACCCGTCGCTGGAATCCAACCGGAAGCCACTCTCGTTTGCCGGACACCGAACTTGGTAGCCGCCAATGCAGTGGCATTCTCGTGAGTGCGTATTTTAGCTCGAGACGACGTTGCAATCCTGCAAGAAGTGCGTGCAGCAAACTGTTTTGACGATCCAAAAAGGTGAGCAGCGATCACCGGCAATTGGCTATTTGCGACAGGCAAAAGTCGGGGCCAGAGCAGGCACGAGACCACTCGGGCAGCATTCTCGTGAGTGCGAGTTTTAGCTCGGGACGACGTTGCAACCCTCAAGAATTGCGTGCAGCGAACTGTTTCGACGATCCAAAAAGGTGGGCACTTTCACCCGTTTTCATCCGAAACCAGTTTACCAGTCTGTGCGAGATTATTTGCCGGCAAACAGATTTCGCTGGAATTTCATCGGCATCGGGTTTCCAGATTTCGCTGCAATGTCACCGGCAGCCACTTTCGTTTCCCAGACGACCCGGTTTTAATCTTACCCGAAACGGGTGACTCGCTTCCCTGTTTACCGAGCTTCACTGAAAGCCGACGCGAGGGGAGGGGAAAGCCGAGACGAGCCGGGGACTGGGCGTCCTTGGCGCCTCGCACCAAGGACGAGTCCCCACGCACCCTCTCTCCCTCGCATTGGGTCGTGGGGAAAATGCGAGAAGGTCGTTTTGCTGACTTTTTTTAAAGAAAACCGGCTTCTTTGTCCGTCAACGAGCAACGGCCGGCCAGGAACGAACGCTCAGTCTCGGATTCTCGTTCCATGTGTGCGACCTGTATCTTCCAGAGCAGCTGGGTGTGCAGATGAAAAGAAAATATATTTCAGTGACCTGTTTCTTATGCCTCTTTGTCCGTCCGGCTTCAGAAGAATCCAGCGAGCGAAAAAGATCTGTGCCCAAGATTTCTCAACGTCGGCGGATGTTCGTTTCGCGCGTTCGTAGTTTTCGCTAAGCGTGCTACTGACGCCTGGTGCACCCGCGGCGGCGGCATCAGGGACGACATCGTGTGTGTGCCCGGGATTTCTCAACGGCGGCGGATGTTCGTTCCGCGCGGTCGTGGTTTTCGCTAAGCGTGCTACTGACGCCTGGTGCACCCGCGGCGACGACATCAGGGATGACATCGTGATCTGTGCCCGTGATTTCTCAACGGCGGCGGATGTTGGTTTCGCGCGTTCGTGGTTTTCGCTAAACGTGCTACGTGTGTGTGTCCGTGTGGTGCACCTGCGCGGTTTTATTACCGTACGTCTAGTAATTTACCCAGCGGCATTCTGAGTACCCTGAAAGATATCTTTTGCGACAAAGAACTCGGTTGTTCCTATTTTGTCTGGTTGCTTTTGTCTACAGCTGTGCAAATTGTTTCACTGGTATCGACCCGGTTAAATAGATACATAGAACCTTCAGGTCTATGTGCACAAACTACTCTAATTGTTACCGAATCGTCCAGCATCTGGTAAACATTCACCAACCACGGTTCACAGGCTTCCTCCTAAGTGCCTTCCATTGACTTCCGAAAAAGAAAGAAAAAACACAATGATTTCCGGCCAATCTTCAATAGTTTGCCAGAGTCCTTGCTGAACGTATCATCCTTTCGTGTGGTAAAACGGAATGCAAGAGAATGGTGCCTCACGCTCGCGCAATAATAACTATATAATTACTTAGTGCGTATTTGTTGTCCACATTCCTACATTATTGTTGTTTCTTTGTTTTGTTTCTCTTGTGTTCACTGGGTCACGGTATTTTATTGGCTGCCTGGTCTCACATACAAGTATCTTTGCTTTCGTGAGCCAGCACGCACACATGTATTTTTCCAAAGATAATAAAGATATTATTAGCTGGTGATCTTCTGGTAAATTGTGGCTTTACTGGAAGCGAAAAGAGTCCCATAATCCAGTAAAATAAATGTTTACTAAAAATAAACTCCCGGTAAAAATCCGGTGACATTCTGGTCAAAATTGTGGTGACATTCGGGTAAAAAACCGGTAACATTCCTGTAAAACAATCGGTGACATTCCAGTAAAAAATTCGGTGATATTCCGGTAATCTACGGCTTTACTGGAAGTGAAAACAGTCCCATAATCCAGCAAAATAGACTTTTACTGGAAATGACATTCCGGTAAAAATATTTTTCAATAGAGGAGCTTGTAATGTCCCTGTGCTTCACCTTGGGCGCGGAACGTCGAGGGGGAAGCGAGACCCGTGTCAATGCGCCGAAACGACCTAATTAAAATAAATAACTGGGCAACTTGGTAAGAGTTCACGTTGAAAAAACAGCGCGACTGGGACAAAGACAAAAAGATAAAGAGAACACAAGACAAACGCTGACTAACAACTGGTTTGTTATTAAAACATAAGGAAGAAAGAAAAGAAAAGAAAACATGCAGCCAAATGTTTGCGTGCTTGTGGGGTGCCTCGTAGAATATGTCCCCTTCTTTTTTCATCTTAGGCGATCTCGTAAACGTGAATGTGGAAACTCATTTCCTTCTTTCCCTCCTCGGGTGCTCTTATCCTAAATCCAGAAAGTTCATCTCGCTGGGGGTCAGCGTCAACGAAGGTTGGCTCACACACGAGCTGTTGTTCTTCGTGATGTTGTAGGCTTCAATTATCTCTCGGCATGTTTAGTCGTGGTGTTGATTTACTACACTGGTGTTATTGAAGCGTGGTTCGCACCCGCAATCTCGGTAGTGTATCGCTAAATCTGAATAAGCCGTTTCTTTCAAGGAGCTGTAGTGCTCTCTGAGACGGACGTTTAATCACAGGCCAGTCGGTCCAATATAAGAGCGCCCACAAGAAAATGGAATGCGGTAGACCGCGCCTTTTAAGCACGACACGTACGTTTTAGAGCACACCTCTTAGGCGCCCGTTTCCGGCTTGAGCGGCGTCGCCGTCGGCGTTACAGCGCGCGTTGCATTATGGGAAGAATGCAAGCGGGCGTAACCGTGCGTTGCATTATGTTAAGATTCCCCTCTAAATTTAACGAAAAATTTCCCCGCTAAATTTAGCGGAAAAAAACTCTCCCGCTAAATTTAGCGGAATATTGTCCCCGCTAAATTTAGCGAAAAATCCCCCCCCCCCCCACTAAACTTAGCAGAAACATTTCCTCGCTAAATAGAGCGTAAAAATACCCCGCTAAATTTAGCGGAACATTTTCCCGCTAAATTAAGCGAAAAAGTACCCCGCTAAATTTAGCGGAACATTTCCCCTCTAAATTAAGCGAAAAAATTTCCCCGCTAAATTCAGCCGAAAAATGTACCCACTAGATTAAGCGAAATCTTTCCCCGTTAGATTTAGCAAAAGAATTTCCCCATTAAATTTAGTGGTAAAATTTCCCGGCTAAATTTAGCGGAACAATTCTCCCTCTAAATTTAGCGGAAAATTTAGCGAAAATTCCCTCTAAATGGAAGGGGAGCAGAAGAGGAGGAGGGGAGGGGAGGAAGGGCATACCCTTTCCTCTGTACCCTCCTCCTATTCCTCAAGAGCTGCGCTCTAATTCGGCATCACAGCGAATCGTAAACGTCTCATTTTTTTACATGTTTTACCGTACATGTGTTATGTTCTGATCTTGCGTTTCCCTCCCTGCGTGCACTTACAGCGGAACACAATCTGCTTAGTTTGTTTTGGGCTGAAAGAATAACATTGACCTCATATCTGGACGCGACTTTTTTTAAGTCCGTGTGAAATGCGTCAAAGATATAAAATAACCGAAACTTTTTTTCTTTTCTAACTGGTTCTTTCAACGTGAAATCAGAACTAATCTTAGCAGTTTTATTAAACTGTCGCATGTTGATGAGATAATGGAGTATGTGTATCTTGTGTCCTTTATTCTTTAAATCTGGGAAGTGAAGCTAACGTTCATTTTGTGATTATATGATTGTGTTAAAGCGGACTTCAAACAGGAAACTACTAGAGCCACTAAATGAGCTGCGCTTAGAGTATCGGCACTCTGTTCACCGACATTGTTGAAGGCGCCGCCATTTTGGTGCTTGTACATAGCAGACGAAACTGCCGATCGTCATGATTCAAAAGTGCGACTTCCTCAGCACTAGATTCGGTGTTAGGAAGCTCATGTAATATTGATTTTATCCGTCGCGAACTATTTAAACGTTTGAGGAGGACGGAAAATCGTTTCCGTTGGTTTCAGATTACTTTCAAGTAACTGACAACCATGATTTTAAGCCACAATATGGGCAAGTGTTGTTACTCTGAAGCGCAGCTTATATACTTTCCCTAGAAACTACTGTGCCTCTTTTTACTAGTTTCGAATGTGCTGACTGGTAGTTTAGCAAACTCTTTGATGTTCTAAAATAGTACAACCAGCAATTTTTTTTATTCAACAAGGACATTTGAAAACTGTATTTACTTTCTTTTGGGGTTTTACAAATGAATTGGTCCTTGACCAAGCTCATGGAAAACATTTAGTACGTAATCAAGCGCGTTTTCGAAATCGGAGTCTCCAAATAAGAGCAAAAATCATCGCATACCTAAATATTTCATGGTGTAATTTTCGAATTTTTGAACTAGTGCTCAACTAGGTTCCCGAGGAAAATGTCGCTTAGTACAGACGCTACTCTCGACCCTATACAGACTGAATGGAAAGCCCTATACAGACTGAATGGAAAGCGTTTATTCGGCGTTTTCCATTCAGTGATGTACCAACTAGCCCATTTATCTATTTTCCTATAGAGACACCTGACGTTTTAACGAACACTTTGTCATCCCACCCTATAAAAGTAAATTTCATATACACAGACACTAGTTCAAGGAAATCTTCAACTGTGTTTCGGCATTGCGTTCTGAAATCTTTCTCTTTGTTAAACTTCAAAGTGCACTATTGAACGCTTACCATAATGGGGTCATGAAGCAAAGAGTAGTATAAGTCTTTTACATCAATGCTGAACGCTGTGCACCTCTGTGGATTGCTGTCCCACAGAACTCAAAAACCACCTTGGAGTTGGAGATACGTAAAAGATCAACGAACAAAAGGGAATTGAGGTGGTTTTGTAAATATCCCGATATTGCTTGTAACCAACTATTGCGTTTCAATACTACGGTGTCCTTATCCTTGTCCCTTTTTTTTCAATAAATATTTGCATGACGGATGTAGTTGTTGGTCCTGGAACCAAAAGGCAGCGTCTTCTGTTCCTCTATATCGCTTTGTTTTCTCTTGCAATGACGCAATTTATCCATTCACTGTGTAAATATTTTTTACGAGCTCTGTTTTGGTGCTTCTCTGCAGTAAGTACAGCGCATACTGCTTGTGGCGACGACGAATGGCAAGGGTTGTGCGAGGACAGCAGTCTTCGGTCCTCGGCTGGGTACATAGACGTTTTCAATTTTTGTTTATCAGTCCTGCTAATCACTGCAAGGCGGCCTAGTCTACAGCCTTGTCAAAGTTCTTCCTCTCCCCTATTTTTCTTTTCGTTGCAGTTCAACGTTAAGGCGACTAAACATGGCGACTTTCCAAAAGCATTCTTTGACGTAGTGGAAACAGTTATTCCCGTTTTCCTAATTTCTCACATTTTAGACTCCGTGAGACACTAGAGAATCTTTAATTTAGATGCATAATTTGTGCAGTCGTTATAACCGTAGAAACACTTTAAGAAATATAACATGTAAAAGGTGAGTATTTTTTTTAATGACAGCAATTTGCATGCACGCAAGTTGTAAAAAGAGTAACACCCCTACTGACTATCGAATGATCGCAAAAAACTAAAAATTACAAAATAATAAGAAATTACGTTGGCATTTCATTTTTGACCACTGTGGTAAGTTTTTATATATTACTATATACTTCAAAATAGCTAGTTAGAATAGCCCACCGAAAGCTGGCTTCCTTCAAAACACTTCGCAACACTCGCATATTGCTGGAGCATACTTATCTGATAGCTTGCGATTGTATGTTGGACACAGTTCAGGACCCTGAAGGCAGAAAAATGTCAGACTGCTGTTTTTATGAAACGCTGGCTTATAACACGGGGATGCGTAGACAAGCCAGTTTTCTCGTCAGTAATTCATCAAGAGGCCAATAAGTTTAACTCCCAATTTTTGTCTTTATTGTTTCCAGAAAATTGATTTAAGCTCGAGGACACGTCATTGTGATACTGTCTGGTATATTTTACTTAAACCGATAGACGGAGGAAACCTCCTGCCTTATGTGTCATGTTTATGTGCAGGGGACTCTCCGATGCGACCCTGTTTGCTTGGCTGTCGGATGTCCGTGTCCCTCGAACCACTTCCACATTCCCGATAGCTGTTTTCTTTTTCGTCGGGCCCCGAAATCCCCCTCTTCTCTCGCTGCTTGTGCTCTCGCCTTTCTGACCGCCTCTTTTCATTTGGGTTAGGGAACTGCGTCTCTGTTACTCGCAGGCAGCGACCGAGAAGTATCCAGACACCAGCTGCTAGCGAAACATGATGGACTTTTGTCTTCCTTCGCGTGCCGCATCTCTATTTTTCTGGCTCCTTCTGATTCACCGCCAGTAATCTTCAGGAACAAGTCTTTATTTGACTTCCTTATATTCACCTGGCTGGTATAGGACCTTGATGATTTTCTCTCGCTTTCGATTCCTGGAACATCCTGCGGCGTGATTAGCGTAATCAGTTTTATATGTCGGTCATGTTTTTGTATCTTTGAGGCTTGGGGAAAAATAAAGGTTTGACGAGGGAAAAAGGGGGGGGAAGGTATTGGAAGCTGCGATTGAATGGGATTAACGGCTCAGAAAGAGTTTCTGAGAACGATAAGAATTTTGGAGTAGGTTTATTTACGCGAATTAATGGGGAGTCGGTGCTTTAGGGAAAGGCAAGTTATACACCTTTTTTTTACCGAAAGCTTGAGTTTAATTGGTTCGATTTTCTGAAAAAACGTATGTGATATGTCGATTATTGTAGTTCATCGACGCGCAAATTTATTTCTTCAGATTTAGCACACATATGGTTGATTTTTTGGAATAACAACCTACGTAACATAACTCCTGCAAAAACACCAACATCGCAATTTGTGTTTACGCAACCTGTTACTATGCGTTTCTTTGAACACAATTTGTGCGTGCGTGCGTGCTTGTGTTTGCGCGTGCGTGTGGGTGTAAGTGCGTGTGTGTTTGAGCAGAATGTACAGATAATCGTCTTTCTAAAATGAAAGATCGAAACAAAATACTAAATTTGCTTTTTTTGTATCTTTCCCCACCTTGTTTTACTTGCGACCTAGGCTCATTGGCCAAGTAAGTGGAACGAAGTCACAACATAGGACTAGGCTGCGTTCAAAAACTGGAAGAGTGAGAGACGGACGTGCAGGAGGGCATTGACTATTTTAATATTTGATTATATTATAAATTATGCAGTACCGCTCAATAAAGACATTTCTTTTTCTGCCTGGCTTGCAGGGATGGTATCGAATACCCCATTTTTTGCGATTTTAAATATGTAGCTGGTTACGCTTATATTTGTTTTCTTTAAAGCTTCCACGTGATTTCGACTAAGAAAACAAACACAAAAACAAAAAACGCTGTCTTTTCGAAGTGTATATCTTCCCCAGAAAGGATATTATTATAATAAAAGAAAACACGAATCACCATCTAAATGCACCTATCCCGTTTAAGTGGAGAAAAC
Source organism: Ixodes ricinus (assembly GCA_037355805.1). NCBI lineage: Eukaryota > Metazoa > Arthropoda > Arachnida > Ixodida > Ixodidae > Ixodes > Ixodes ricinus. The sequence continues at coordinate 8,019 of JAZHYW010023758.1, forward strand.
CCATCGTAGATACTGACTGCAATTGGTTGCTCTCTTTATTTCAGTAATACATGGCAACAAACTGCTATCATCGAAATTCCAGCCGCAACTCTCAAACTCAACGCAGCTCGGGAATGTTTAAAGTTTCGCCCTAAGCATTTCTAACAACTTAAAGCTGGCGGTCTTACGAAACGCATACCTCGCCACTGTGGCAAACAATGCCGCAGCAGAATCGATTCCGATTGGGCCAAAGGAACACAACACAAGCAACATCGCTCCACGTCCGACTTTGCTGAACCTCGAATAATTTACACGCACCGTGAGTACTGGAGATCAGTAACTCGCCGTTCCGACACCCTCCTCACTCTCGACGGTGCTCCCTCGGGTGTTTGCACAAAAAAACAAAGAAAAAAACAAAGAAAATAATTTTGCGCGCAGGACATGCCAACGAGAGTACGCGACAGTTTGAAAACTTTAGAATGGGTGAGGACGTCGTTTATATTGTGCGACACGGGCAGTTACTAGCTTTTTCGTGCCCGTGCAACCTTATAAAGCGAATGTATCACATAACGGGGCTAATGCGATTCGGTTTCAAAGGCGCGAGAGCGCGCAGTGGTCAACGTACTGCACTTATTTCTTCACCTGGTCGTCTGAGAAACTTACTTTTGTGCTTAAAAAATATCTTCGCGGATAAAGATATCAGTGCTTTGAGCTAACGAAGCCCGTGGTCTTACTTTTAAGGACAATGGTGTTGCGATTGTCTTGAGAATACACCATATTAAAATTTTGCTCTAATATATCGTGTCACTCTCTGTCTCGTAATACAGGTATACAGCGCAAACTATTTAAGTGTAACGAATAAACCGTAAGAAACAGTTTTCACACTAATTTCAGTGGCCTTTGCATTAGGGGAACTCCGCTCCCCTGGTGTCTCTGCGCCCCCCAAATTCACGGCAGTTCCTCGTATTAAGGCGCGTACACTATATCTGGCGGAAGGTCCCGCTGCGCGGAATTAAGGCGCTTTACCGGTGGTACGCAGCTCCGTTATGAGGGGATTGCGCGTGCCTGGGCTTCGACGGAAAAAGTGTCGAAGGGGTGCACCCTAATTTCACGCACGCCCGCGCACGCTCATGGAACACTGGTCTGCGGACCGACTCCCTGCCCCTTCACGTCCTGCCGAGTGAGCGGTCTCGCTATGCAGCGTGAGTTGAGCAGCACGCTCTCTGCTGAAACCGAGGGAGCTGCTAAGCGGGAGAGGAGTTTTTGTCGGCGTGGCTGGCGAATTTGAGGGCCTTTAACTCGGAAAGCATGGCTACATTGTAGGGCAAACTGTAGTAGTTGCTGATTTTTAGGGCAGCACCGGGTCTAATCGAGAGCTTGATATATCCACTCTTTAATGTCTTTGTCGTTGACACGATCATCGTTGTTGCTTTTCCTTTTGTCTGGGTGCGATGAGTTTAAGAATTCAGAAAATTTGAAGAAAGTTTTTTTAGAGATGAGTCGCACTTCGCGGGGGATATTCGTGTAAAGGGCAAATGAGCTGCTTACGTTGGTGGGAAATTAATTAACCGTCTGGAACGGAAATACGCTAAAAAAGCAACCAATGTTTATTTTTTTATTTTTTATTACTCTGGTAACAATTTGTCCCGACGGGGCGAATAAAAGTGTGTACGCGATTAACTTGAAGGATTTGTGATTTGTGCCGTTACATTTATGCCGTGGTCTAAAAAAGACAAGTAAAAAAAAAAGTCGGGCATTTGGTTTTGTAAAATGAGTTGTTCAATCTTTGTAGTTAATAATAAGTTTTATCGTGGTTTTTGAATGGCGGTGGTTTGTACATCCGTACTGGATAAAGTGGGAGCATTCAATTGAGAAATCGGTAGCGATGCACACAGTGGCAGCTAAATAATAGAAAACAACCTTTAGCGAAAAACAACATAATGAAAGCATACTATAAATGTCTCTATACTTTGTTTCAGCTTGGGTCTAGACGCAGCCGATGCTACAAGCGCGAACTCGGGGCTTTCAGAGTCCCTGCCAAGCACGCGCGCCCGTGCTGTGCAAGCACTGTTCAGGGCCACAGGCTCGCGCTTGTAGCATCGGCTGCGTCTGGAGCCAAGCTGAAACGAAGTATAGACCTTTCCAATGTTTACAAAACCACAGTAGAGCGTGCGATCTTCACAGCCCCGCACGTGCGTTTTCGTCGCTTCGGAGAGCGAGCAAAGCACGCGCCATACGCACGAACACTCAAAATGGCACCGGCCACAAGCTCTTTTTTGGAAAGGTCTATAGTGAGCTGTTAAACAGGTAGAGGAAAAAAATTATATCAAAAATGCCATAAAAATGTTTAGCCCCCAAAAGTTACTTTGCGGTCGATGTATACTGGCTGAGTAGACTTAGGTTATGCACTATATTAGTCTCTAGAAAGTTCATTTTAATACCATTATATACTGAAATAATAATTTAACTGTGTGGTTAGTATTGTTCAGGACTGTATATACGGTGCGCTTGAAGTATGTTGAAGTGTCTCCAAGCAGTTTGAAAAGGTAAGGCATATCTAGGGTTCCGTGTTTTCGGATATACCCGAAAAATCCGGAAAACATTAGCCGCAAATTTTTCCGTCAATTCAGATTTATCCTAAAAACTCAGAATTTCGATGTCACAGCGACAAAATAAACAGCAAAAGAGACGGAGTTTCACAACTTAACTTTATAACAGTACAATGTCAGTGATCCTGGGGAGATTCCACTTCAGTTTCTTTTGAAATTTAGAACTATTGGCAAAAAAAAGTTTGCTTTTTAGCACGTCGAGGTCCCTTCGGGACAACGGGTCTTGGTACCCGGACGTTTCTTACTTTCTTATTAAATTTGTAAATTTTACGCAGTAAAACAAACTCCGAATTTCAAAGAATTGGGTGTCTAACAAAAATGCATTCCGATAAACCCCGAAACCTCAGCGAAGAATAAACTCCAAAAACACCCTCAGAATTTCACGAGAAATAAACTCCAACACACAGAATCCTAGGCATATCATACTGAGCTTTTAATTGCCGATTAAGAAAAAAAAAACGATACTGATTGGAGTGGCAGACAACATTATTTGTTACTCCGAGCATGATCTGCCGGCAACTGCAAGTTTTTGCGAGTTTTTGCATGTTACGCGTAAAATCGTTTTTCTTTTCTTTTCTTTAGCAGCAGTTATTTGTCAAAGCGCACTTTTTTCGGTGTGTCCTAAATTAAGCACGGTGTGGCGATGTCTCGTTGCGGCCGAGCGCCGCTGCGTTGTCTTGTTGATCTGTTTCATGATGGCGCTATTTGGGGCTAACGAAATACGCGTCTCACTGCGTTGACCATCCGATCGACTCATCGTCGTCTGTGACTCCGGGCTTACTCGCCGTGAGCGGCTCCTGTTCGCTTTACTTTTGTCCTTCGTGGCGGCTCTGAGGAGAGTATGCCGAACAATACACTGCACTTCGCTTCAGAATCATTCACGCCAGCCAGCTGACGGCGCGAAGTCGATACGCTAGCTAAACGCGCCGTGCCGCCGCACGCGTCCACCTGTAGGTAATACAACCAGCTGCCCAATATGAAACGTTCAGCGGTATATATCTGCTCATTAATTGCTCTGCACCGTAAAGCTCACATTTTGACAATAAAAATGTCGCCTCGTCGCCATTTTTTTTGTGTAGTTCTTTAATCGACGCCAGGGTGTTTGGTGAGCCCCTGTTTGAATATATGTATTTTTGTTTCTTATATAATACTTAAGATTACAGTTTGAACTGAAATGCCATGTGTTCTAGAAACTGAGTGGGTGTCGATTTGACGAGAAAGGTCTCACTCGGTGGGCCACCAACTAGAGGCCTTTCGGAACAATTAATTGAAAGGCTTAATACTCACAATACATATTTAGCTAATTCGGGGGCTACACCTAAAGAGACGAGAACGTTAAAACAAGATTGAGTTTCTACCAGGTTTCACAGCAAAGACCAGTGAGGTAATGCTGCCGCAACAAAGACAAATATCGAGTCATTCATAGTAAACCAGAAACAGATGAATAATAAAAGAAAAAGGGACAAAATAACGATGTCTCTCGATGGAGGCTTGGTTGTTCTTTCCGTTTTGATATCATTCATCTTTCTCGGGTTTTCTTATGGGCCTCCTTGTCTAGTTCGCTTGTGTCTGTTGTTCTGTGTTTTCACAAATATTGAGTTTTCACACCCCACAACATCCGCTGCCGTCCAGCGTGTCAAATTACAACGGAACGATCAGGTGCGTCTTCAAAGCCCAATTATACGAAGAAGAACACAGAAACAGCGGGAGAGGCAGCTCGACCACAGATCTATTGACTGGTTCACAGTTCTGCACTTGAGTATGAACGACTGCATTACAAGGCGTGTAACAGCTTGCGACGAGACGGCAAACTGGTGATGTCCATCAGGTAGTCCTGTAACACTGTCCGATCTTCGTATGACTAGACTGAAGGTTTTGAAGTATTTGCGAGACCAAATCTATGCACTGTATATAAGAAACCGTCGCCTAAAATAATATCATAATTATTCCTAGCTAACGCTAAAGGAATGGTGCGTAAAAATGTGGAATATATATGCTGTAGTATGTGTTCTATATGGTCGCCCGATGGATGACGCCATTTCGTTATTTCGTTGTGAGAAGCGACAAACAGTAATAACGCGGGTCGGGGAAACCATTGAGCTAGTAGTTTGAGAGCTCATGCTGCTTTAGAAGAATGTTTATATTGACCTGAGAGCATCTCGGAGACCATCCAGGAAAAAGAAGCATCAAAGGACTATTTTCGTCCAAAATAGTCTCACAACGTCCACCAGATATGAACACCCAAAACAAATTACAATACGCGATACAAAAAAAATATATATATAAACGCATTCAGAAGAGGAACACAAATTGATTTCCTGTGACTCTCACGCCCCTTCTTTCGGCGAAGATGTTCTCCTTGAACACAGGCACTTCGACAGTGATCCTTGTTGCTTGCGTCAAACAAGCAAATCAATAGACAACCAATAGAGCGTCTCCCAAACATATCTCGTGCATTAAGGCGCTGGGTTCCCCAACGGTGAGCGGTCTTCCAAGAACCGATTGGAGACGGAGACCTTTGGGCTGTTCCGGAATGGCAAGAGTCCAGCCGCAAATAAAAAAGAAATGCATTGGACTATTGCCGTAACATGCAAATGAAGCAGCGGCGGTATGTGTGCTCATTTCCGACGCATTATTCACTCGCACACTGCTGAGCGGACTCCTTCCATTGAGTTTGAAACACGAAGAAATGCTTCCCATTGTCTATCGTGGAACCATGACGTGACAAAGAGACGTCATGTTGTCACTAGGCGTCATGGTGTTACGTGACCTCCCAGTGTCGCGTGAACACCATCCGCTGGGTTAAGTAGGACTCATAAAAGTGCGATAGATGGGCGCTATAAATCATGTGCTTTGATCGCTTGGACACTATTCACCAATTTAATTTCCCGCGAGCTTTAGCTACTCGGCCACGACGATGACCAGAAACCAGCGATCGGCTAGTATTACAAGCATTAATACACTGCTACCGTCATAGAAAAAAATATCCTTCGCACTTTTTTTAGGTAGATTGTGAACCAAGCAACAAAAATACAGCATTCGCGCGAGTATGGCTTCACGACAATATGGTCAATGTCTTTAAACGATATTAGCAATAGAAGGTATGTCAACTCTTTGCTGACCTGTTCTTGCATCGCAGGTAAGAACTATGGTTCAACGGAAACAAAACACAGGATTGTGGAGCCAAAGAAACAATGATAAACATTGAGGAGGTCAAGTTTATTATACAAATAAAGGGGATTTTAGTTACTTGTACTTTGAAGCAGTATCACTGGCTGCGCTTTATCTCCAAGGCACACACGACATCAAGACAAGGTTTGTTCGTCTGTGGGAGGTGACGACTGTAGACTCCTATCAGGTAATTTGGAACTACTTTCAAGGTCAGTTCACCTCGCCTTATTGGCCCAAGATACAAGCGAAGACGCTGACTTCCGAAGTCAGCGACCCCCAAAACGCCCTCGAGTATTCAGGCGAGATTGTTTAGTCTAAGTGTTGCCCCCGGTCGATAACTGGGTACCTGTATAAAAGAAATAATATGTAAATGCAACATTGCAAAAAGTGAGGTTGCATACCTCAAGATAGAAATCATATACCTGATAATTATAAAGGCCTATTTTGTGTGTACAGACTAACGCGGAACTCCAACGTCCCACCGCTGTGGTGGCGCTGGTGTCGTCACGGCGCATCCGCCAACGTTCCACCTGTCCCCGGTCTGGTTTATGCGCACGCGCAGTGCCCACACATCGTGTGACCAAACGCCGGCTTGTTTGTAGACAGCGCGTTGAGGTATAGCATGGTCATATATAAGTAAAACAAACATGTAGATAACAATTAGGTTAGCGGTTTTTCAAGGAATAATGGGGTATTTACTTTGATGGACGGAACAGAAGTTCAGCGAAATATATCGGACAGTTGTTTTGCGTAGTTGGTTCAAGAGCAACTTCAGCGATTTTGTGTTACTGGGAAAAAAAATCTCCCAATGAAAAAGTAATCACTCGTTTACCAATGGGTGTTCGAAGATGTTTTCCTTCATCACTTGCATACAACATTTTTAGTTGTGTTGATCGTATCATTTGTTACGAGCATCGTGTGTGTTCATGTTTTTCCCTCATGTTTTTATGAGAGAGAGAGGCTTGCCAGCAATGATAAGTTGGTTTTATCGCTGCCCTCTCTCAAAATTAAGGTATATAAATATTTTTAAATTAAACATACTTTTTTGCTCTAGTGTTTTCCAGACTAGAAGCTAAACTCGCCTACATCTTCTCTCTTATTTCTATCAATGAACAGAACCTGGCGCACCAATGTGAACATCCCAATTGCTTTGTATGTACGAAGCAGTTCGAACAAAAGTATTTATTATGGGTTCACATAAAAAACACTCATATATGGTCATAAAAAGGGTTAGGCAAACAAGGCCATGTACAATCATATATCGCATTAAATGGCCTCATCTGGTTTATTCTTGATATGGACATATATATTTATATATGCTATTCATGTCATTTCAATATATAAAGATAAATTTAGGCCAGCTAAGAATTTTTAATCCGCAAATAAAATCTCAACTTGATGGCACCCAATAAATTACACACATATGTGTGTCATTCATTGGGCGATTAATGTCTCATATGCGGCGATCATGTTTTCGGAGGTGGCCTATTTGTGCCGTAGCCTGAAATTTCAAACACGAGACATTGATACAGGCTGCATACGCAAACACTCCTTGAAATAGCAAAACTTTTACCAAGCAGACGAATTACGGCAGCTCGAAGCAGGATGATTCAGAGATTGGCAATCAATGAACACACGCATGCTCACAAAAGTAATGTTTCATTCGTTTCACGTGACAAGCTTTTTTTGTGGCTGTTCTGGTAGCTGATGGTGAAGGTAATGTTCATGGGGACTGCTGCAGATATAGAAAAGGTTGCCCTTAAAAATTAAGTAATTTTAGTTTTGAGTGTGATTAGTATTTACAGGGTAACTAAAATAAAACTACCATATTTGATCGAGGCACCCGTTCAGAGCATATGTCGAGTGTTCATTTCTTCTGGCAGAAAAAAAAAACAGAACTATTTTGCAACTCGGATAGAAAAAATATGTAAACGTTCCGATGCGACTTTCACATACATCGTTGGGACAGCCGCACAACATACAGAGAGGGGGCTTTAACTGCCAAACAGACGCAATCTCTTATTATGGGTAAAGACAGAAGTTTCCAGGTTCGAAGCCAGACAAATTGCCGTGAAGCTTGTTGAAATTTCCAAGAAATTACTTCGAGTTTCTTTCTTTTTTCAGATATGGCATTAGCAGTGTTATATCTGAAAAATATTATGGCAATGCAGCTGACCCTTTTGTTGCGCCTTTACCACATTTGGGTGGCCTATGTTGATAGTCAGTCATTCTCTAGGACTAACGAATGACTGCGAATGAACCCCTCTCAAAACTTACCATTGTTTGAATATTTCTGATAAAAAATTAACAACGAATATTTATGTTTTTAAGATTGAAAGCTTTTGATATAGGAAATAAAATGAGTTACTTTCCGGTTTTGAAAGCAACAGAAATTCCGTACGTATGGCCTTAAGTGTTTGTTTGTAACTTGAAAGGGCTACGATTTCCGAACATCGCCGGTCACGGCGACACCTCGCCTACCAACATAGTCTCAAGCTCCGTCCTGTCTGTCCAAGCGCTGACGCTCGCCTTCACTCTTCGATGACCTGACGAGTCTGGTGCCACAGTAGATGTCGCTCCCGACAGCCATGATGGACAATACTTCCTCTTGTACTCGAGTCAGCTCCTGGTAACTTCGTCTTTTCGACCATTTCGTTCCGTCTGCGGCTCCTGGTGACGACGGTTTGGGCGTCTCTCTCGGTCCTTCTCTTAAGTATCGTCGCCTCTGATCAGAGAGCATAAATATTTGCACCTGGTTCTCTGTAAGAGACAGTGTTGAGGATACCTCCCGGGACGTTTTGCGCTGAGCGCTTTTGACAGGCTCAGGAACTCGGGATGATGAGCGACGGCTGCGGGCCTTCACGTGCGACATTTTAGAGTGGTGTTTGGAAGTCGGTGGAGGCTATAGCCAGGGGAATGCCCGGTTAGTTTTTGCAAAGCTGTACGCTGCGCTAGGCGTCATACACCAAGCAAAGCTTCCTGGTCAGTCCTGACTTTGAGGCAGATCTCTAGGAAGAGAATGCGACGTTGTTGTGCCCCAGAAGAAAAAAAAGTTGTTTATTTTCTCTTTGCCTGTTGTGATCATACACGGCAACTAGGGCAACTTCAAGTCTGCTCCTTTTTGAGAACTATCTGTAGTTTGTGAGAAGCTCTTTTATTGCTTTTTTAGTTAACGTTGACACAATATAGAGAAGACAGTGGATGTTGAGACAATGATTCGGAAAGATTGAGTAACATTTCTTTAACCTATATATTTTATGTATGTGTAGCTTTTGGGAGGCTTCACTTGTGTCACTCAAAATTATCTGGTATTGGAGTTAAAAAAGCATTTGGAGTACAGAAATACCAATAAAATACATGAAAGTGTCCCCACAAACCTCTTTACCGAAAAAAAAGCAAAAGGGACAATATTAGAATGTTCTGAAGGGAGATCTATAACCTATTGGAGATATTTAAGCCCTATCTTTTTATTACTGAAATGTTTGTTACTGAACCTTTGCAGTTGAGACAAGAAAAACAGAAACACGTGTGCATGTACAAGGTGTATTTGACTTCACTCTGTACTTTTGTTTCAGTCTTCCACTGAACTGGGTGCTGTTTTGATTAATAAATTAATCGCCTCCTTAAAATTTATCACAAAATGCTTGCTGGTGTCGGAAAAACGATAAAGTATCCGCGGAACTATAGTCGGTTAGAAGTCAAGAAGGTAGCGGCAAATGCCCCTCAAAGGGAATTTTGTATCCCTCCGCCACCAATCGCGTCCTGTTGTTTCCGTGACGTCATGACCTGCCCGAACCAATCTTGTTTTGGCAAATGAATATTTTCAACATGGCAGCCGGGCAGATTTTCTAGGACTCCAGTATCTTGCGGCAATTATTCTGTTTTTTAACGCGGTATTTCACTTACCCGAGCTTACGTCGCTAGGTCGTAACCGCGTCCACTTTTATTCGCAATAGGTTCTGCGCGACAGCGTGAAAATCCAGCGATAGCATTGCCATCGAAAAGTTCGATTCGGGAGTAAGGCCTAGCATCGCACATACGTCGAACGCCGTCTGCTTCTCTGCCTCAGGTTCCGCCCCAGCATCGTGACGGCAGCGGCTTTTCTTCGCAGTGGTTTTCGTGGAGCGACGTTAAAATGCAGCGGTCACCAAACTCTTCTTTATAAGTGTAGTGGGCTGGGCGGGAGGGGCATAAGTGAACCGCGAACACAGTAAGTGTCTTCACCCGATTTCGACCGTATCTTTGCTGGCGTTAATAAATAGTCTGTCTACTGAAATGACGCCTTCGAAGCAGTATGTATTCATCTGTGAAACGTGGCGTCCTTGTCAAGTTTCCGCGTCGCAATCAGCTGCCCGCTAATCTATGACTGCGATAGTACCCGCGGGTGCACCCTCGTTCACAATAATGAGCTGTTACATACATGTGGCATACAAATGATAAAGCCAGTGATGCGTATGTTACAAACATTTAATTGATATTATTCTGGACGTTAAGAAGCTGATGTCTTCTTTTGGAAGAATATCAGAGAATTTGAGGGAAGCAGATTTGGTTCTCTCAAATGCTTCCGAACATTCTGCTTGCTCTCAGAGGCCCTGTCAGTCGTATGTTTATGCTTCGAAACCCGGGTGCGTGACGCGTGTACCCCCCCCCCCCCCAGAGCCTTTTTAAAAGACTCTGCCCCCCCCCCCCGCCCCCTCGCGTCGCGTCGCGGCCTGAGGTATTAGCGGTAAACACGCACCAACTTTTCCAATTTACTTTAGAAGGAAAATGCGTACACAATATTGGATCGCAGCATTGGTTTAATATTTTGTAAAAGATGAAAAGTATGTCAATAAAAATTTATTGCAAGGCTAGCTTCTTGCTTCATGAATTGTGATTTTCTTATATGCGAAATATTTGTTTAAATCAAAAATTGAAAGCATACCGAATACTCAGATGTCCTGATCTTGGTCCGAACGCAAGTGGCAGAACGATTTGTCTTTATAACAATAAAATCAACAATGTTTGAATCAAGCAACAGCTCAAACCGCCTAATTACATTTCTGCTGTATGTTATGTATCTGCACTATACCAGGCCGTAGCCGCGAACGAGCTCTTCAGAGTCTGCCATCACCTTTCTGGTCTGCCTTGGCAAAGACAGACTCGTGTAAAAAACATATAGAGCTTCTTGGAGGCAACTTCGCAGTCCTCATTGTCGGAGCTTTCATGAAACCATCAGAAAGAAGGGTCCCTGTCGTTTCATCGACACATGTTTCATCAACTTTTTACGACTCTCGTTTCATCGACACTGATTGTTTCATCGATACTACCACACTGTGCTGTGAAGTTTCATCGGCACACAAATTGCACGCTGTAGGAACATTTTGCTGTGCGTTTATCACTGGGGCACATGTTAAACTATCCGACCCACCCAGTTCACGACACTTTGCGGCGACAGTCTCCAGGAGTTCATTACAAAAATGTGAACCCACCCAGCCCACCCGTACATGCCGCTTCGCAGCAGCGTGTAAGGGTGGTCGTGCCCCGTGCATGTACCCGTACCCTTGCTCACCAACAAACGATTGCACCCCTAACCAAACAAAAATTTTGTCGACGAAACATAGCAAGATATGTCGATGAACGAGTGTCGATGAAACAATTTGTTGATAAATCGTCGCAGCGTTGATGGAACAAACTGTCGGGGAAATGTCATTTGATGAAATGAGTGGCACCGCACAAAAAGCCTGTTTCCGAGCCGCGTTACTTAAACACTATCGCAGGCATCATTTTTAGATACCCATTGCCAGACAAAATGCATTCTGAACAAAAGAAAAAAAGAAAATGAATTTCACGTCCCTCTGCTGTTAGTTCACAACCTGGAATTGGATAAGGAGCCATCAGGCAAATTTGAAATGGTTCTGGACTGGACAACATGGACTCATCGTCGGCGTTATTGGTTCAAAATTATGACGAGTACAGCGGGCTCGGGCCTGAGAGCTAAGGGTTAGCGTGGGGCTCCCCAAGCCGAGGGGCATGGCAAGTGCACACCGACAGTGGGAAGCGACCACCTACTTATCTGATCTCGTTGCAAGCCTTAAACCTCAGCCTTCAAAGGGCTTTGCATGATTCGTCGTATGGGATAACTTGTTAGCAGCCCATTAGACTCATCCTACAATTCCGCTCCAACAGTACATCCCCAGGCCTTCCAGGAGCCGACCCACTTGATCTGGGTGCGAGAAGGGATCCCAAATCGTGACCTGCACTATATATTTGACCCCTCCTTAATGAAAAATACACCAGGCAATCCTGGTGTGACACCAGAATATCTGGTGTGCCCACCAGCAATGCTGGTGTATCGAGCACACCAGCCTGATGTGCCCACCAGAAATGCTGGTGTACCCGCACATCAGCCTGATGGGTACATCAAGAGAGTCTGGCGTCACACCACAAGGGCTCATATGCCAACCAGGCAGCTTGGTTTGCACACCACGCAGTTTGATGTGACACCAGAGTTGCGTTTTTGTTTACTGTTCCCCCCGTCCGCGAGCGTGTTTTCTAATAGTTTGTGTGCCGCCCCGCCCCCGACGGGGTGCCTTGTTTCCTCCCGTCTTGGTGGTCGCCGGAGACCCCGCGGTTGGCTCCTTTGTGCTCAAGAAGTGTCCCCCTCGTCCCGAGCACTTTCCCGGGTGGCCTTGAGCAGTTTGAGGCGCTCGCCGGCTCGCCTCTTCGAGGGTTTCTCTTTCCCTTTCCGCGGGTATTCTTGTTTAAGTTTGAGAAAATAAAGAAGTCTTCTTTGTGAGTCAAAGCCGAAAAGTTGTGTGTTGGTGCGCTTTCCTGACTTCCGACGAGCTTGGTTTGGTAGCAAAACAACAGAGAAAGCTAGTAATGATTACAGTTTTTGGTGCCGAAAACCGGGAATTAACGGCCAGATCATGCCTACTACGAGCGAAGAGGGCGTCGACCGCCTGAAGCGAAAGAGGATTACCCAGCGAGCCGCCACAACAAAGATCATCAACGAGATTGGCGTCCTGCTGGCCACGGATCCAACCGACATCGGTGAGCTCGAAGAAACATTTGAGATTCTTATACTTAAAGAAGCTTCCCTGAAAGAGCTGGACAAGGAAACTGAGCCATCTGTCGAATGTGATGCCTTAGAAGAGGAGATTTCTGGCGCGGAGCAGTACGCGGAACGGATCAGCGTAACTAAGACACGAGTCAACTGCAAGCTGAAAGGCCAAGAATTGCAGAACGACAGGGCGTCCGGTTCTTCAACGCAGGGCAGTGGCTCTGGACAAAACCCAGTTGATCGCGGCCAACTCTATACAACAGTAAAGCTTCCGAAGTTTTACTGTTGTGCTTTTTTGCTTTATTTAATAAAGTATTATGACAGTAGCGTTGTGTTCAAACTTATCATTGTACCCTTTTTTGTGAGTAAAGCAACACCCAGTCGGCAGGTGCTCTGGTATCACACTACAACAAAACCTGATGTCCCACCAGAACACCAGATTGCTGGTGTCACATCAGAACACAAGATTTCTGGTGTCACACCAACACACCAGATTTCTGGTGTCACACCAGAACACCAGGAAATGTCCCAAATCACATCTGTGAAAAAGTCTGGTGTAACATCAAGTCACACCAGCCCTTGGCCTGGTGTATTTTTCACTAGGGCTGGGCCAGCTGATGGGGGCACTACAGCAGCACCAACGGAAAAGGGGATTAGGCCTTTTACAGACTAGCATCACAAAACCCAGAAATACATCCATTCATTCTAAACCAGTTTTAGAAGCCACCCAAGCACTCAAAAACGACCTTTCAGTACTTCACAACTCTGCCCTCGGCAACAAGTCAGGCTGCAGTCTGTGCATCATGGTTCTTATCGGCTTTAAAAAGGTTTGATTAAATCCTCTACATTGCACTAGTCCGGGAGGCTCAACCCTAGTGAAAAATACACCAGGCCAAGGGCTGGTGTGACTTGATGTTACACCAGACTTTTTCACAGATGTGATTTGGGACATTTCCTGGTGTTCTGGTGGGACACCAGAAATCTGGTGTGTTGGTGTGACACCAGAAATCTTGTGTTCTGATGTGACACCAGCAATCTGGTGTTCTGGTGGGACATCAGGTTTTGTTGTAGTGTGATACCAGAGCACCTGTCGACTGGGTGTTGCTTTACTCACAAAAAAGGGTACAATGATAAGTTTGAACACAACGCTACTGTCATAATACTTTATTAAATAAAGCAAAAAGCACAACAGTAAAACTTCGGAAGCTTTACTGTTGTAGGGAGTTGGCCGCGATCAACTGGGTTTTGTCCGGAGCCACTGCCCTGCGTCGAAGAACCGGACGCCCTGTCGTTCTGCAATTCTTGGCCTTTCAGTTTGCAGTTGACTCGTGTGTTAGTTACGCTGATCCGTTCCGCGTACCCCTCCGCGCCAGAAATCTCCTCTTCTAAGGCATCACATTCGACAGATGGCTCAATTTCCTTGTCCAGCTCTTTCAGGGAAGCTTCTTTAAGTAGAAGAATCTCAAATGTTTCTTCGAGCTCACCGATGTCGGTTGGATCCGTGGCCAGCAGGACGCCAATCTCGTTGATGATCTTTGTTGTGGCGGCTCGCTGGGTAATCCTCTTTCGCTTCAGGCGGTCGACGCCCTCTTCGCTCGTAGTAGGCATGATCTGGCCGTTAATTCCCGGTTTTCGGCACCAAAAACTGTAATCATTACTAGCTTTCTCTGTTGTTTTGCTACCAAACCAAGCTCGTCGGAAGTCAGGAAAGCGCACCAACACACAACTTTTCGGCTTTGACTCACAAAGAAGACTTCTTTATTTTCCCAAACTTAAACAAGAATACCCGCGGAAAAGGAAAGAGAAACCCTCGAAGAGGCGAGCCGGCGAGCGCCCCAAACTGCTCAAGGCCACCCGGGAAAGTGCTCGGGACGAGGGGGACACTTCTTGAGCACAAAGGAGCCAACCGCGGGGTCTCCGGCGACCACCAAGACGGGAGGAAACAAGGCACCCCGTCGGGGGCAGGGCGGCACACAAACTATTAGAAAACACGCTCGCGGACGGGGGAAAAGTCAACAAAAACGCAACTCTGGTGTCACATCAAACTGCGTGGTGTGCAAACCAAGCTGCCTGGTTGGAATATGAGCCCTTGTGGTGTGACGCCAGACTCTCTTGGTGTACCCATCAGGCTGATGTGCGGGTACACCAGCATTTCTGGTGGGCACATCAGGCTGGTGTGCTCGATACACCAGCATTGCTGGTGGGCACACCAGATATTCTGGTGTCACACCAGGATTGCCTGGTGTATTTTTCATTAGGGAAAACTGAGGTCTCTATGGAAGACCGCTTCACCTCATCACAGTGTTTCTTCAAGACGGACGATATCAAGCTTGAGTCGAACTGAACTAGGCCCCGTTAATGGCATCGGCATTCCTTAGATCTCCGTCCTCTCACCAATTCTTCATCAATGTTGTAGCTGACTTTTCATCACGTCAAGCAATCGGTGTTGTTTTTACGATATATTTCAAGCGAGTACAATGGCGCCTCTTAAATTCAGGAAATCTATGCCACACCCCTTCAGACCGCACTTCGGCGCCCAGGGCAGCCTGCTCCTCATCCACTACGAGGTGTTAGCCAAGTCGCCGAAGTGCGACCCAAGAGTCATAATGGCCGTGGACTTCAAGGGAACTTTCGACGTCTCCATTATGCTTTGAAACGGAGCACTAGCACTGGGATTTTGCTCTCCACTGTGCTAACACAAGGTATTGTTATCCCCAGGGTGGCCTCAGTGGTGTGAATGGCCACAGACGTCCCGTTTATGTTTCGGAACAGATCACTGGCAGTAAGAGTTAGCTGTCCACAGTGCTCACACGTTATTGTTGTTTTTTTAGAGGGGCCTCGGTCATGTGAATGACCACTGACTTCCAGTTTATGCTTCGAAAAAGATCACTGGCAGAAAGAGTTAGCTGTCCACAGTGCTGACACACGTTATTGTTGTTTTCAGAGGGGCCTCGGTCATGCGAATGGCCAACGACGTCCAGTTTATGCTTCGAAACAGATCACTGGCAGTAAGAGTGAGCTGTCCACAGTGCTGACGCACCTTATTGTTATTCTCAGAGTGGCCTCGGTCATGTGAATGACCACTGACGTCCAGTTTATGCTTCGAAACAGATCACTGGCAGTAAGAGTTAGCTGTCCACAGTGCTGACACACGTTATTCTTGTTTTCAGAGGGGCCTCGGTCATGTGAATGACCACTGACGTCCAGTTTATGCTTCCAAACAGATCACTGGCAGTAAGAGTTAGCTGTCCACAGTGCTGACGCACGTTATTGTTATTCTCAGAGTGGCTTCGGTCATGTGAATGGCCACAGACGTCCAGTTTATGCTTCGAAACAGATCACTGGCAGTAAGAGTTAGCTGTCCACAGTGCTGACACACGTTATTGTTGTTTTCAGAGGGGCCTTGGTCATGCGAATGGCCACACACGTCCAGTTTATGCTTCGAAACAGATCACTGGCAGTAAGAGTTAGCTGTCCACAGTGCTGACACACGTTATTGTTGTTTTCAGAGGGGCCTCGTTCATGTGAATGGCCACAGACGTCCAGTTTATGCTTCGAAACAGATCACTGGCAGTAAGAGTTAGCTGTCCACAGTGCTGACACACGTTATTGTTGTTTTCAGAGGGGCCTTGGTCATGCGAATGGCCAACGACGTCCAGTTTAGGCTTCGAAACAGATCACTGGCAGTAAGAGTTAGCTGTCCACAGTGCTGACGCACGTTATTGTTATTCTCAGAGTGGCCTCGGTCGTGTGAATGGCCACAGATGTCCCATTTATTCTTTAAAGCAGAGCACTGGCAGTGATCTGTTGTTTTTCTTAGACAAAAAAGAGCTTATTTGCAATCAAAATTCTATTTATTGCGTAGCAAAGATGTTTGGACAGCGGGAAGGGCCAATATAGCATCTGATGTCTTTGCCGTAGATGGGCTGCAAACTTTTGTTTTTGCGAAGTTGAAATCTATACTTGTGATTCATGGCACAGTGCAATGTATAGACCAGCTTAGACATTATCGCAACAAAAATAAAAAGTTTGTCTGTTGGCTGCATATCGAAATGTTATACGGCAACGAGCAGAGAAGCATGACAACATGAGACACGGGAGGTCAGTGGTGGACAAGAACAACGATCCGATTTTAAAACATATGAGTGGTCCTTAAAAGGACCGTTTTGTGTTCCGAGATGTTCCACGCTTTCTCCATAATGGTGGCGTTAAGCTTCGTCAAAGGGCTCGACACCAGACAGGTCACTCTCGGATGGGGTGTCCTCTCCATCCAGCTGGATGACGATGGGCTGGATGTGGGCACTTGTGGCACCGCCTCGTCGGAACGTTGCTTCGATGTCAATAACGTGCCTGCCAGCATTAACCCAGTTGTCAGTGGTGACCTTGTCAACTTCTTCGTTGAGGAGTGTCCCCACGTCGACAATCTTGAACGTCGTGTTTCGGGCAGCAACGCCGTTCTTGATCTGCGCCCATATCAGTTCAATGGGGTTGAACTCGCAGTGATACGGTGGCAGCCTGACCACAGTGCAGCCAGCCGTCTCGGCAGCAGTGTCCACACGATACTTCAGGTGCTGTGGCTTCACCAAGGCCACAATGTCGAGCAGCTGCTTCTTCAGCATCTTGGGGTCCCATGAAACGTTTTTAGACGTCAGCCACTGTCGGATGTCGTCCTTGCGGGAACTCGTCGTCGGCACTGCTTCCAACCGCCGTGAATGGTAAGAAGCGTTGTCCCTGACGATAACGCTTCCTGTCGGCAGTTTGTCGAGGACACCGTCGAACCACTTCTCGAAGCGGGCGCCATCCATTTCCTCGTGGTAACTCGCCGGTCTTTTGTCCACGGAACACGTCCAGGCAGCCGTCGACGAAGCCTTCATCGCTGCCGATGTGGGTGACAATAAGACGCTGGCCCTTCCCCGATGGCTGCTTGAGGCCAGTCGAGAGACCACACATGAAGGCGTCGTGAGACGAGGCCACGGTCGTGTCTACCCACACCCTTGAGACAGTGTGCCCTGCCGTCACCCACGTCTCATCCAAGTAGAAGATCTTTCGACCATCTTGTTGGTGACGTGCGATCTCATGCAGGTACTTCTGCTGCCAGGCGACGATGTCCTCTCGTTCAATCAGCCGCGTGTTTCGTTCCCTCTTGTCATGCTCGAATCCGATGTCGTGGAGAAGGCGACGCACAGTCCAAGCCTTCAACGAGGGAAGTTCAGTGCTCGTGCAGAATTCGGCCGTTATCTTCTTGACCGTGGGGACCTCGTTCCGTCGAAAGAAACGGTGGACGCACGATCTCAGCGCGCACAACGTGAAGTCGCCGTACCTGACTTTGCGCCGCCTCTTGCCTTCACTTGCTGGGCGCTCCCGAGAAGGTGTCACAACTTGTCCCTCGGTTTCTTTCGCCTGCTTCCTAATCTCGAGGACGGTGCGTACACCAACGCCAAGCAGTTTGCTGACTTTGATGCAGGACTCCTCCACAGTGAGGCCGGGCTGGCCAGGCTTGGCGGGCGGTTCGTGTCGCACCTGAACGTACGCGTTCATTATCAGCTGCCGTGCAACTCAGTTGAGGACATCGCCGCTCTTATGCTTCTTGTAGAGGCGCCTTGGCGTAGACGGCGAGGCTGCACCAGACTCTCTTGACGAAGCAGAATCGGAGGAATCGCATTCCGCTATCTCCACGTTGGGATTCATAACGGAAAAGAAAAGAAG
Source organism: Ixodes ricinus (assembly GCA_037355805.1). Taxonomy (NCBI): domain Eukaryota; kingdom Metazoa; phylum Arthropoda; class Arachnida; order Ixodida; family Ixodidae; genus Ixodes; species Ixodes ricinus. The sequence continues at coordinate 26,529 of JAZHYW010023758.1, forward strand.
ACTTCGGATTTTTCAAAACGCGAATCGCAGGGGGTTTCAAAACCCGAAACGCATGGTTTTTTTAACAAACGGAGTAAATGCACGGAATGTACCTAATTCGTGTAGGAAGGTTATCAAGCTTAAACCAACAACCATATATGCATTACTTATAAAAGTTACAATTTTCGTTGCACTGAAGCCTTCTTTTTACTTCAACCTTCCGGAGCGAGTAATTTGCCTCGGCTAGGTGGCGCAAGCTGCCGCCCTCTACAATGTCTCTCTGTAGCCAATATCTATCCATGGAAGCAGAAGGGGCGTTTTCAGCGAACTATTTTCTCGACTGCGGAGGCGTCTGAAGCGGGCGCATCACGCTTATGGGGAGGACCTTCTACTACCTTCTTAACTTGTAACCGACTATAGTGTAAGTGAGCTTGAAGCTTGCAATATGAATGAAAGCAAATATGACAAATATAAACGCATAGATAATATTTTCTCTATTTATGTAAAACCCATTATTAAAATCTATAAAAATATTGGGCAGTCCAGAAAAAGCTCGCATAGAAATTATTGTTTTCTCTTTTTAAATTTTAGAATTTGGTACGTACGGCATCGAGTGGAATGCTAAAGCGGGATGTTGCATATGAATGCAAATAGCGGTAAAGCTCATTACTCTACCTGCTAATCTTTGTTCCTTGTCAGAGTAGCAGTGTCTGCAAGGAACGCTTGCTAAAGGTATATACCGACGCAGTATTCCTTCATTTTGCTAAGGTTTTTGATAAGGTGGCACACAAGAAACTTCTTCAAAAGCTTTAGAAGATTGAAACTAATTGTACTGATTGGCTTTATTAGGTTTTGCCTAGACAACCGCGTTCAGTATGTCCATATTGATAATCATTCCTTAGACACTCTTCCAATCTCGTCAAACGTTCCTCGAGAGTCTGTGTCAGCGTATGTTTCTTCTAAATATATAATAAGGAGATTACAGGCGTTGCTGATCCCGAAATTGCTCTAAAAATTTCTGCGAACGACTATGTTCTATACGCCATCGTAAAATCAGTAGCCTACCAGACCATACTGAATAACAACTTGGAAACGACTTTTAACATTAACAAGTGCTCAATTCTACAAGTATGCAATAAGAAACCAGATCTGAAGTGTTCATACTCTATTGGAGTGTGGGGGAGAGGTGATTAAATGACGATCTGCCGTTTAACATCTAAGCTACCATCACTATTAACTCAAATAAAAATGATAAAATAAACCTTAGTAAAGCGTTTTTAGGGCTCCCTAGGGTATCCGAAGTAACCTTTAAAGAGCCAAAATGCAAGTAAAACTTGCAGCTTACGAGTCCTTGGCAAAATATTGCCTGCCTTGCGGACCACGTGCACCTGCCGCCGCGGTCGAGTGTTCTTGCGCCCGTCGTAACCGGTGCAGTCGCCTGACGGGGAAGTTCTGGCAGGCAACGTTCAGCTGCTTCTTGGAAGACGAATAGGCGTCACAAGGGTCGTAACAGAGCTGCAGGAGGGACGCACTGTGGTCCTCGTGACGAACTTTCGACAGGAGGCGCATGCACCTCTCAAAAGGTGCCGCTCTAGGCCACGTGAAGGAACTCCGTAACGCCGCCGTAATCGCCGCGATCTCAATGGGCCCCCGCCATCTCAGTCGTAGAGTAGTACGCCTCCGCCGCAGCTTGATATTAACTCCAAACGCAGTGCCACGGAACGACGACTGCTCAAGGGCATCCTCGCCGAATTCAGCGACTGCTTTGCTAAGACGTCATAAGTGCTCCAGACAATAGTTGCGAAACTTTGCATCGTTACCAACGAGGATGCGCTCTCGGTGCGTCGGCCACCGTATCGGGCCTCCCCAAAGGAAAGAGAGGCCATTCATGAACATCTGCGAGAAATGCTCAACGACGACATCATCCAGCCGTCAAGCAACCGTGTTCCTCTCCAGTCGTACTGGTGAAAAAGAGGGACGAAACGCTTCGATTCTGCGTAGGTGACTGGCTGCTCAACCCGGTGACGAAGAAGAACCTGTATCCGCTCCCCCACATCGACAATACACTAGACCGGCCGCGCCACTTCCGATATTCCTCGTCGATGGACCTGGAGAGTGGCCAATGGCAGACCGAAGTCGACGAACGGGACGGAGAGAAGACTGCCATCTTCATGCCCGATGGACTGTACGAGTTCAGGGTGATAGCTTCGAACTGTGCGCGACGCCAGCAAAGATCCAGCGTGTCATGGGCACCATACTGGCAGGCCTCAAACGGCAGAGCTGTCTCGTTTACCTCGACGACGTAGTGGTATTCTCGGCCCACTTTGACGAGCACTTGGGACGCTTTCGGACCGTTCCTCAAGCAATCAAGACCACCCGACTTACCCTCGAACCGGCGAAGTGCCCGTTTGCCTACGGCGAACTGATGTTCCTACGGCACGTCGTGACCAACGAAGATGTTCGTCCTGACCCTGATGTTCCTACGGCACGTCCTGACCTGGTCACAGGCCGTCAGAAGATACCTGTGACCTTGCGCGTACTATATGTGGTTCATACGGGATTTCGTCAAGCTTTCTGCGCCGTTCACGCACTTCACGAAAAACATCGTGACCTTCGAATGGGGAGAAGAACAACAGGCATTTGACTAGGAGACGCGACGACTTCAGTCGCTACGCATTTTTGGCCACTTCGACCAGTCAGACAAAACAGAAGTTCCCACGGACGCCAGCGATACAGGACTCGGCGCGGTACTCGTCCAACGACAAGAGCGTACAAAGCGCGCAATCGCCTACGCTAGTCGGACGTTGTCGAACGCGGATTGGAATTGCTCGACAACCGAGGAGGAATGCCTTGTTGTTGTTTGAGCCATCACTAAATTCCGTCCATACCTATATGGCCGCCCTTTTCGAGTGGTCACCACTACCACTCGCTATGCACGTTGGCGAGCCTGAAGGACTCATCGGGACGCCTCGCTCGATGGAGCCTGCGTCTGCAAGAGTACGACGTGACCGTGTTCTACAAGTCAGGCCAAAAACAGAGCGACGCCGACTGCCTGTTCAGAGTCCTTGTCGAGTCAGCTGCCGGCTGTGCCACAGATAACGACAACGACGACGATCACTTTCTTGGTGCAGTGAGCGTTAATGGTATGGCCGCGCTCCAGCGGGACGATCCTAAGCTGTGCGCACTGATCGACCACTTGGAGGGATGAAGA
>JAZHYW010023759.1:0-50792 GCA_037355805.1 Ixodes ricinus
TTCTTTTGTCATGAGAAGTTTGAACAGGCTTTAAGGCAAACGGTCGTAAGCCGTTTCGAGTATGTGAACCAGACTTTACTCTCAGTAACGTTTAGCGAAAACTCTGCAAAGGCAATTACACCCATCAAGCACAGGTATTTTTACCGTGTTTGAGTAAAGCAGCATTTGAGTAGTGGTCCTTGATGGACAATGTATAGTTCTGTTGATTCAGTCTGGTCTTCATACGCTTAACAGTTAAAATCCTACTCCGACTGTTAACTAATGATGTAATTGTGCACCAAGACAAATAATATGCTGTCTTGAAAACATCCTCTACAAATAAAAAGAAAACTACTTTGACTCTTCATTTTTTTTTCATTTCTTCTCAGGGCTAGGAATTCACCCTTCTGAAAGGCAGTTTTTCACATTCTCCATCACGTTACCTTTAATAGTGGCAATGTAATGATGAAACAAAAACATACCTTCAAGATAAGTCACTAAAACACTTCTTTCTTTCTTGCAGGCGACACACACTCTAGCCAATTTACAACCGGCGAGGGTCATCACGATGAATCTCAGCGTGAACCCCATCACGTTTCTGAGTCAGATCCAGCAAATGGGCGATCCAAGGACAAGAGACTACCCTCTGGTCGTCAACCCCTTCTTCGTCTTTCCCATGATTCTGGGATACGTGTACTTTGTCAAGGTGGCTGGCCCACGATGGATGAAAGACAGGGAGCCTTTCGAGATCATTAACATCGTTCGCTTGTACAACGTCTGCATGGTGGCTGTGAACGCCAGGTTTCTCTACGTCCTTCTGAAAATGACCTACCTTCCAGGAGGACGGTACAGTCTCTGGTGTCAGGGAATGACCGGATACATGGACGAAGAGTTAACCCAGTACTACAAAAACGGATGGTTTTTCGTCGCGGTCCGGTACGTTGACTTCCTGGATACCGTCTTCTTCGTCCTCCGCAAGAAGTTCAGACAAATCACGCACTTGCACGTCATCCATCACACCGTCGTGGCGGCAAACGTCTGGTTCTTTACATTGTTTGCTCCAGAAGGACATCCCGCTTTTGGACTGGCCGTCAACGTGTTTGTGCATATCATCATGTACTCTTACTACTTCCTCGCTACCCTGGGTCCCGGAGTGAAGAAGTACCTCTGGTGGAAGAAGTACCTCACCACGTTGCAGATCACTCAGTTTGTTCTTAACATGCTCCACATGTCTATCCCTTTGTTCGTCGACTGTGGGTTCCCAGACACCTTATACTTATTGGAAACGCGCAGACGTTCCTCATATTGTGTTTATTTGTAAACTTTTATATACACGCGTACAATCGAAAGAGTCCCTCAGAGCGCATTAAGAGTAGCACCACGGAAAATCTTCAACAGAATGGTGCAGAGAAAGAACGCTTAGAATTTTTATAAAAATTAAAAATGAACAATTTGAGCGAGTACGAAGGAAAGACATTGCTAGTATTTGAGCTGATTACCTCCGGCAGTTGTGTTATTTCTGCTCAGAAATTGTGCACTTAGAAACCATTCACCAGCTTAATTTAAGGACGGAGAGATGGTGAGTGCTGAGTCTACCATTTGTGGCAGGTCACATGCACATAAACACTGGAATATCAATGATCACAGACGACAATGTTGCCGCTCGGTGCCGTCGTGTCCCAAACAACATAATATGAATATTTTGAAATAACGGGAGGTATGTGCTCGCCTTGGTGAGCGGGCTCCCAGAAATGCAGATAGGAATGACGACCGACACTACTCCTTGCACAAGGAATGCAATGTGAACGTGCGGCTGGCTCGCAGAGCGATCAAAACGTGTGATTTCAATGCGCGAACCAATAGCATAAAACGTAATCCACCATTCGAATCGGATAGGTCCTTCCTCTCTGGTGGAACCGCTCAGCCCAGGACGGCATGCCAGTTTTTTCTCATTTCATTGAAGCATTTTTATACGAAGATAAACTGAAGGAGAGAAGACGAGAGCGTGCGGAGACGTCTGAGCTGCAAGCTCTGATTGGATGGGCTGGGTCGGTTCAAAGGCTAGCCACCTTTGTCTCTAACCGCTGTCTCCCCTCCAAAAGGAGCAAACAGTAGCGTCGTCTGCTCATCGCACAATGTCCCGCGTTCGTATGCCGTACTATGCGCGAATAGAAGACGAGAATCCTGCGTTCGCTCTGAATAGTGGATGACATTGAGTAGTAGAGGCAAAGGCTGCTATCTCATGCGCCAACCTACTATACTTTCAATTAAAGCGGCTCTATGACGTCGTTGAGCGCTTTCAGCGTCCTCCTATTTTTGATTTTTGTTTGTTAACGCTAGTTTAATTTTTACAAGATCACAGCCTAGGTTGAAATCTTGACAGCCCAGCACTTGCATCTTTGTCGCTTCGGAAAAGCGAGCCAGGTACGTGTCATGCGCTCTAATGCTGAAAATGGCACTGGTCAGGAGATGGAGTGATATCGTTTCAGACTTGGCGACGTTGTCACAAGTAGACCTGGTACAGCGCGTGGCTTTATCTTGTGTCTCTTTGTACAATAACGTATGCAACAAAGCGCTCTGGTGAGGCTCGTGCTGGTGCCACCAGGTTTCGTCAGCGTTTTGAACTAGGCATGAAACGAAGTATATGCGGACTTCCGGTTTCCACCGAAGTGCACATGAGAGTCACCGTTCGATAGGACAAGCCTCAAATGACGAGTTTCCACCATTTGCTGTCCACAAAGACTATTTAAAATAGCCAAATGATCGTTGTCTCCTTCTGCATCGGAAAGTACGATGAAGCCGAGCTATTATACACGACAGAATTGAAAAGAGCGAAGAACCAGCATTTCAACGAAGACCTCCGGAGTCTTATGAAAACCAATCCCCAAAAATGTCGGAGTGCAGTTTACCCCAGCAAGCGTCAAAGCTCTACCGATTCACTGGTCTCCCGGGAGATGAGCTCGATACTGCTAAGGTGTGCGAACGTTTTAAACAATTTTTAGCGGAATTCTTTCTGAAGACACCTTTCCCTCACCAGATTCGCTTGATTATTGCATATACTGGTACAAATGAGTCAAATAACTCTATCAGCGGATGGAATTCAGAAGCTAATAGAAAATTGCCCGACACACTCCAGCCACTGGCCTTTGATGATATCTCAACAAAGCTGCTTAACCTTAGCAATAGATGAGTCTTCCACTCTTCTTTGTTACTATTTTTCAACAATCCCTTAAATACTGGGCAAATACCTGCCGACTGGAAACTGCCAAACGACACCCGTTGTTAAAAGTGGTCAAAGTAAAGAACTTACTAACTACCAACCAATCTCTCCGACGAGCGTTCCGAGCAAACTAATAGAACATCTAATATTTTTCCCCCAAATATCATGAATTTCTTGTCTGCGAACAACCTCCTCTTTGTTAACCAGCATGGTTTCCGGCAGTCTCTTTCTTCAAAAGCCCAGCTTTATGAATTTATAACTGACATACATAATAAACTTGCTTTGTAAAACGGAGACTCATGCAATTTTCATTGACTTCAAAAAGCGTTCGACAAAGTGCCTCATCATCGGACTTATGCGTGAACTGCGCGCTTTTCAAGTAGATCCATCTGCGAAAGAATGATTTAAACTTCTTTTTTTACCGCTCACAAAGTATACGATATGATCAGAAATGTTCTTTACATCAGAAATGTAGAATCTGGAGTGTCGCAGGGAACCGTGCTGGGTCCACTGGTTTTTCCTTTCGTATGTAAACGACTTGCCGACTGCTATTCGTACCACCATCCGTTTGTACGCCGACGACTGCATGAAGTGTACAGAAATATAACGTGCATTGATGACTGTATCCAACTTCAAAATGACTTAACTACTCTAGAAGAATGATGTGGAAAGTGGCCAATGCAGATAAACACCTCCAAGACAAAATTCTTAAAATTTCAGCAATAAGCGAAGCGCCACGGTGTTCAACTACTCTCTCTTTGATGCACCTATTGACGCGAGCACATATACAACATACCTTGGGGTTCATTTAACATCAAACATACCTTAGGAGGCACATTATCAATCAAATCACTGCAAAGGAAAACCAACGTCTTGGTTTTGTAAGACAAACATTACACATGGCAAATTGGGAAACAAAACTCGTAGCTTACACCGCCCTTGTTCACCCTCAGCTCGAGTATGCATCTATAAAACATGGAGCCCCTACCAGGCTTACCTAATACAGAAATTAGAATCAGTACAAAATAGAGCCACCTCGCTTCATCCTTAAATTATATACGCGTCCTAGCATTACCAAATGAAAAAAAAGAACTGGGCCTTCCTATAGGAGACAGAAGAAAAGCTGCCAGACTAGTTCCTCTTCACGCTTTGTATTACCACTGCCCATCAAAGAAGTTGTATTTCACGGCTGCATATCACATTTCACCACGTACGAACCACTTTCAAAAACTTCATTTGACCACACCAAGAACAACTTCTTCAAATTTTCACTGCTTCAGTTATCCAGTTCAGATTGGAAACTCACTTCCAGAAAATATTGTGAATATTCGGGAATCAACCGGTTTCAGAGCTGCACTTGCCACATTTTAGAGCGCAGCCCTTAGGCGCCCGTCGCCGGCTTGAGCGGCGTCGCCGTTGGTGTCGACGGTAACCGCGCATTGCATTATGGGAAAATTTGCCTGCTAATATTGGCGGAAAGTTTTCGCTTCAAATTTCCCCAATAAATTTAGCGGAAACATTTTTCCTCGTTTAATGTAGCGGAAAAAGTTTCCCGCTAATTTGTACCGGTATTAATTCCTCGCTTAATTTAGCGGAAATCTTCCCCGCCAAATTTAGCGCGAAAATTTCCCCGCTATTTTCTGCATCTCATTTGTCAGATTGTCAAATTGTCAAATACAAATTCTCATTTGTAAAGTGTGATCAGTGAATGCTTTTTTTTGTTGTTTTGCTGTTTACCTTTCTTATTGTGCATTGAATGCTGTATCTATCCTCCCCACCCCCATCATGTAATGTATACCAATTAGGATACCATTGAGGAAATAAAGTCTGATCTGATCTGAAATGTTAACGGAAAAATGTCCCCGCTAAATCTAGCAGGGAAAGTTCCGCTAGATTTAGCGGTAAATTCAGTTGAAAATTTCCCGCTAAATTGGAGGGAAGCGGGAGGAGGGGAGGGTAGCGGAGGAGAGGAGAGACATTCCTCCCCTCCTCCCCTAAAGAGCCGTGCTCTACTTCGGCATTACAGAGAATTGTAAACGTCTTTCACTCTTTAATACTTAGCAACCTCACATCTCTGTGCTTTTCATTTCTTGAATATTTGTTGCGTCTGTAAAGCCTTATGTAAAACCCTGGGCTCTTTAAGGGTATAGTGAATGAAAATCAAATGAATGAAAAGTCGTGTCCCATCATGCACTACGTTGGCAATACTTGTATGGTCAATATCACTCATTTGTAAGCACTCTTTGTCAAATATCCTTGACCTGCCTATTCACGAAAATAAATCCAAAATTTCACTCAGAAGTGTCTCGATTTTGCTCTTTTCGTCAGCATGATATCTAATTAAAAATAATTAAAATATATTTACTGTGATATATTACAATGACAGTCTTGTTACTAAGAGCCCAGTGAAGGCGCTCTGCTAGATGTTAATATTGGCGGAATTATGTACATGTGACAGTTGTAAGGTTATCCCAGTCTGTCTTGTCTCCGGATGAACGTGACACATCAACGGATAGCTTTCTGCAAAAAGGGTTTATTCCACTGACATTCTGCTGGGGGGTTTCCGGGATCGGTAAAGGCCATTAAGGAAGCCTGGGAGTGGTGCGCCGCCACTGTATGCTGCATGCCGATCGCCCTCGCGGTGCTAGTCCACACCGCATCCTGGGGTCGTCGCCGTCCAGAGTCGGATCCGGGTCTAAGTCCGGACCACGTCACTCAGGCCGTAGCCCGACTGGACGTCGTGACCATGCTTCAGCAAACCTCACTCATGAGGGGCCCTCACTCGCACCCTCATCTTCACAGGTGAGGTGAGGGCGAGGAAGTTTCGCGAACCACGACATTTCATGAGGGTGAGGGTGAGTGAGGATCGTGAGGTCACATTTTGGTGGGTCGTGAGGAATGTGGGGGCGTGAGGGCGTGAGGGCCATGAGGGTTGTGAGGACCGTGAGTGCGTGAGGGGTGTGAGTGTGTGAGGGGCGGTGAGGGCGGTGAGTGCGTGCGGGCGCATGAGGGTTGTGAGGGTTGTGAGGACAGTGAGTGCGTGAGGGGTGGAGAGGTGCGTGAGTGACGTGAGGGCGCGTGAGTGCGTGAGGGCCGTGAGGACCGTGAGTGCGTCAGGGGTATGAGTGCGCCAGGGGTCTGAGGACCATGAAGGGTGTGCAACTAGTGAGTGCGTGAAGGGCATGAGTGCGTGGGGGGCGGGAGGGCGGTGAGGGGAGTGAGGGCGGTGAGTGCACGAGGGTCATGGGGCAGGAGGGGAGTGAGGACCTTGAGTGCGTGAGGGGTGTAAAGGTCGTGAGGGCGGTGAGGGGAGCAATGGGAATCAGCTCGGGAGGGTTCTGAGCTAAAATGAAGTGCTTGCAGTTTGCGTGTGGGGCTTGTGCGAGACGATGAGTTCTTCGTTAGGCCTGATTTCGCTCGAAGGCATAGAGAATCTCGTGAAGGGTCGCGCGGTATTGTGACCTCTCGCGGCATCTCCCGGGAAGTGGGGTCGGAGTCAGGCCCGCAACAAAGTCGCCGCGCAGGTGCTTGGTGCGGTTTGAATGTTTGGTAACGGGTGAGAAAGGAGTAGTGCAAGCTAAGTCTCGCTGCCTTGTGCTATTTCATTGCGCGGTTTGTGACTCTAACGTTTGGGGTTGGCCGCTGTTTCTTCGTTACGTTTGAGAGAAAAAAGCAGCTGGGTCGGAATGGTCAGAATTCGCTCGCTCGCCGCCCAGACAGTGAGTCGCCGGTCAACGGGTGGCGTTTTCCTGTTTGGCGGCGGAGGAAGAAGCGGGCGCTGCGCTCTAGAGTACAGGTTATTGCTTGAAGCGCTCTGACTTAAAGAGGCAAACTCCGCTCAATTCCGAAAAATTTAGGCTTACATGTGATTCCATTTCACAAAGTACTACTCAACAGCTCTACGTCTTCGGATTCGCGAAATGTTGAATATTATTTGTGTAATCTTAATTTAAACATCAGCCGATACCGAAACCGAAACTTCGGTTGCGTCAGGCAACATTGGTCCCGTGTCCTCAGAGTCATGGCCACGTCACGTCGAACCACGTGGTCTTGTGGACGTTCTGCAGGCGCGAGGTACAGGACACGCGACGCGGGCAGGTCGCTTCGCATGGCGTGGACGGTGATGGCCCGGGGGAGAGGGGAAGGGGAGAACACGAAAGAGGAGAGGGGGAGCGGAGAAACCGGACTTGCGATAAACGCGCAGGGCAGTGCAAACTCAGCGCATCCGCGTTACGGTGATCACGTGGACGCCGTAGAGCCAACACCGGGAGGAGAAACTCATGACGTCATCGTTCAATTTCGCTCCGAGAAGTAAAAACAACCAAAACGTGAGAATGACGTAGTCATGCCTTTGGCGTAGTGGGTTCAACGTTGGCCGCTCCAACCCCGTCGCATTGACTGCGCTGACGATTGCGCCTCACGTCGCACGCTAGAGTTGGCAGATTTCGGCGACTTGGCTCGTTTGAAAGTTTGCTGGCCAGTTTATTAAATATATAGACGGAATTAGATCGTAATATTTGACATGGGGTCTTCCTATATGATACTGAAGAGGGCTGCATAGTTTTCTAAATATCAAAAATGAAGCGGAGTTGCCCCTTTAAGAAATCTTTGCAGACGGAGCGTGAAAACGCAAGCGAAGTGCGAGCAGTCACTGTTGGCCTCTACTTTTTGTTCTAATTAGTATAGATTGTTCGAAATAAAAGTGCCCAAGCATGACTTTGTGGGCAACACACGATCAAAATATTATGTTTATATCGCTAGATCAGGCAATAGTACACTACATGCTGTGACACAATAGGAAACGTGATTTCATTATTTCTTTGCATTGAAGAATTGGGACGATCAGATCACTCTCTATTTCATTGAAGAAAACTGCCTCAAAAATTATATTTGCTTCATGCGACCGACCGATATTTGTGATGTCGGTCTTTCAGTCCGTACACGCTACGTCTGTTCGGAACAAATTTTTCCGGGGTGCCGCGTCTCTGTATGCGCACCTTTGGCCCCCGGCAGAGGGTCACCTGTCGATAAGCAGGCTCCGTATCCGCTCCAAGAAAAGCATTAAAGCGAAAACTAGCGCATGCGGAAAAGCCAGAATTTCTAAAAGAAACCCACTAGCTCGTAACTAAAAATGATGGAAGTAGTGATTTAACTCCCGCAAACACTGTGACCCTTTTTCAATCATGAACTGAAGATTTAATTCACTCGTGATACAAATCAGATACACTGAGTTTTGTCCACGGCCAGAAATATTATAGAAAAACTGGCATTTTTTGTTTTTGTTTTTTTATTGCACGATAAGACAGTGCGCCAATAAATTGACTTATTATAAATCGAAAATCCATAAAAAAATACATCTTTGAAAGTGGAAGCAGAGCAAAAAATGACTAAGGACGAGGTAAAATAAGTGCACTGACAAAGCGCTGTCCGTGCATAGGCGGAATGTGGAAAGTGGAAACAGCACTTTGTCCATGCACATTCTTTTACTCGTCCTTTGTCCATTGTTTTGCGCTGTTTCCGCTTTTGAAGATGTACAACCAACTCGCCCAACTTGCCGGCATTGTTAAAAATATATCAACAGTGATAAAAACCTAATAAAGATATCAGCACACGAAAGAGCAATTGAATATGGTATGCATGAGCATGCGCCTGAGGGGACAGCCTGTAAGGCTGCAGGCTAGCTGACACAGCCTTCTTCGAGTTCTCTTTACCCTGCCACAAGTAGCTGTACATTAGATTTATAAAATGTATTATGCTAAAAAACGGTTCAAATACATTAATATATTTGCTAATTGTGCTGCCGTCAAGAGCAATGGCTAATAAGAAATTCCAGGTTTGTATTGAAGCTGTTGGATCACGTTTAAGGTCAAACGGTAGACAATGCTCTGTACTAAGTTTAAGTTAACCCGAGACTAGGGACATTTGAATCGGCACCACAAGCCCGCTAAATCTAATTCCAAAGTTATGTTTCAAGTCTATAAACGTTGGGGGTGTATTGCTTAGTTTGCAGTTATCCCGCAGTGTCCAGCTACAGTAGAAACAATGTTGAGCGCTAGCGGCAAGACACATGCACGGTTTCGTTTAGACTCAACCAGTGAGGTATGCGCTCGCAATCTTTTATTTCTCTCACAATGTCACAGCAATCCTTTATTAAAAGTAATCTTAGCTTTTTAAATTTTATTTGAGCGTACGAGATTTACTTGCAGTCTGTGTTTAATTTTGGACAAACACTAAAACAAAAATGACCGCATCTCCACGTGGTGAATGATGTTGATTGGGGCGAAGCTCTGGTGGTGCTCATGATACTGATTTTGTTGATAGGTAGTGCTGATGGTGCTGACTTTTTTTTATCGCCCACGCAAAAGACATTCAACTAGATATCTTTTTGGTTCGTTTTCATCCATGTCAGAAAGAGAATGTGTGGTATGGAACGTGGTTTTATAGGCATTTGAGCATTTGACCGCAGTGCCCTCTCGTCTATAAACGTTAAGCCGATGCGTGCAAAGTTTAACGCGATTATATATACGCATTTGACCGCAGCGCCCTCTCCCGTATAGACGTTGAGCGGCTATCATGCAACGTTTCATCCATGACATCCCCAGCTCTTGAGTTACTACATCATCTCAGAGCCCCCTACTCGTCCCGCAGTCGTGGCCGAGTGGTTAAGGCGATGGACAAGAAATCCATTGGGGTCTCCCCGCACAGATTCGAATCCTGTCGACGCGCAAACATTTTTTCTTTTTTAAGAAGACAGATGGGATGGCAATCGATGTGAGCACGGACGCCGGCCGGACGGACGGACGGACAAGGCTAGACCCTAGGAGCTTCGCCCCTAATAATTATACCCCCTGACACACTATACAGGTCTCAATATATATATATATAGACCTCCAGAAGAATGCAGCAGTAAACAAAATGCCAGCCCCTGCCACCACTCATGAAGTTCGAAGTCTGCTTAGCCCGGTAAATTACAGTGGACGCTTCCTACCTAACCTTGCTGACATAACATACCCTCTTCGGCTTTTCACAAAAGAGAACATTAAGTGAGTGTGGGGACCAGAAAAGCAAGCAGCTTTAGATACGCTGAAAGAAAAGCTGTCCAAAATCCCCAACCTTGATTTTTTTGCCATCCTAGCACAGAAGGAAGACAACAAATCCGAGATTGTCACACGTATGCTAGTCGGGCTTTGGCCCCCACGGAAGCACGGTATTCTCAGATTGAACGTGGATTGCTTGCAGTTGTCTGGTGACAGAGCATTTTCATCTGTTGTCTATAAGGCAACAACTTTCTTATTCGCACAGACCACAGACCCTTTGTATTCATCCTCACCAACTCACGAACATGTTCGCCTGCACGAATTGAACGCCTTGTATCGAGAATTCAACAATACAACTTCAGAGTGGAGCACACGTGTGGAATCAACAACCCCTCGGATTGCCTGTCTCGCCACCCCATGCCGAGCTCTCCCGCTGACACCGCGCCTGGCTCATAGCACTAATGTTTATGTCAGCCTTCATCGCCCACCACAACATTCCAAAAACTATGACTCGTGCAGAAGTAGCTGCCGCTACTATAAATGACCCTCATATGCAAAAGGTAATTGCTGCCCTCAGCAATCCTGCCAGGTGGAACGACCCAGCACTCAGAGAGTTTATATCCGTACAGCACGAGCTCTCTCTGACGGACAGCGGCCTCCTACTGAAAGGAAATTGCCTCGTTCTACCGGCTGCTCTCCAGCAACAGGCGATATCTCTCGCTCACATTGGGCACCAGGGCATCTTCAAAACGAAAGCGCTCATGAAGCGAAAAGTATGGTTTCTCCACCTAGACATCATGGAACAATCTACTCTAAAAAACTGTATGGCATGTCAGGCAACCATCTAACATCAACACTCTCACCCCTTGCGATTCCATCGAAGCCGAATCAACCGTGGGAGGCGCTCTCACTTGACTTCGCAGGGCCTTTCCCTTATAGCCAGTACATAATGGTCCTTATGGATGATACGTCTCGCTACCCCCTTCTGGCGGTATTATCATCGTTGGCGGCCCCAACTGTCATCACCAACCTTATGAAGTTCTTCAGTACTTACGGAATTCGGAGGGTCATCAAGATAACGGGCCTCCATTCTAAAGCCTTGATTTCAAAAACTTCGCTGACTCGCTAGGATTTCGCCATCAGTGCATCACGCCTTGCTGGCCGCAAGCGAATGGTGAGGTTAAACGATTCATGCGAACACTTAATGGAGCTGTGCAACGATATTAACGTGGAAAAAATTGGCATCTTCTACTTTTGACATTGTTCATCTTGTCACAAAGGACAGAAAATACACCTCCTTCCTTCGAAATGTTGCGATCCCTCCACGTAATCGCGAGGCAAAAATTAGAATATTCCCCGACCTGCAGCCGCGAGCGGCGGCCATGAGAAACACGCGGCATGACGTCAATGGGGGTCTTGTAGAAAGATAGCAAGATGTGCGAATACCTGCTCAATAAAAGGTAACTTTTCTATAAATCTTGTCGTTCCAACATAAGTATAAATGCGTCAAAAACCTGGCATCATCGACAAAGTTCTTATTATACGCAGTTTTAGTGGCGCCATCTTTCCTAGGTCCACAAAACCGTCAGCTCTATCTGCTACCGCAAACAGCCGCCAGAAGCCGGAGGGGAAGAGGACAGAGCCGGACGGGTATGGCAACACCTCCTAGAGAAGAAGGCCGTAGCGCTCTGCTCGTGACGTCGCAAAGGAAGGCCATCGGAAGCGCGCGTCGAAGCGAAGGCAACGCGCGTGGATCGACCGTCGTAACGCGTTTTTAGTCACGTACGCGAGTAATATTAGCTGAAATGAATCCTGCACATAGCAACGGGTCTAGAAAACATTTTATTACACGAGCAAAATATTACACCGCTAAATAATCGATACGAAATGGCACGAGGTATGCGTATAAGACGTCTATAGAAAAATGTGATTGTTTTAAGTAGAAAACATTGAGTCACGCAATAATTGTTGTAGGAATGCATATTTTATACAGAAATACTTCGACAAAATGGCGAGACACGCAGTGATTGGAAAGAGCAAAACAGATCAGTTAAAGATCAGGTAAACGTAGTCAACGCGGACAAGGCAAGTGTTATCGCGTGCAGTCACTGAATTCTTGCATCATACCCCGGCCACATGGCAAAATTAATGTAATTTCGATCGATTGACATTATGGGGTCGACAAATCCGCTTGCGGCGCTCGTATAATCACTCAAGACAGTGAGCTGATTAAATTCTATATCACTGAATGAAAATATATTAACTCTTCCGTGTGGCCAGAGGTACTAAACCTACTACTTACTCAACTAATTTACTTCTCCCTATGGGCTAGAGCTGCCTTAGAACAAAATATAACTTATTTTGTATATAATAATACTATTACTTTAGTATTACCTTAATACAGTTAAGATTCTAGTATAAATGCGGTAAAGGCAATAAAATAACATTAATATAAATAAACACAGAACCACAAACAACGCACTTTCAATAATCACACAAACTTGTTTTTCACCTTCCAGTGAAAACTAGATTACCGCGCATATTTACAAATGTCGACGCAACTGATCATGAATAACGACAAAGAACAAAACTCCAATCTATCACGCGAAGAAAAAAAAAACGATTGCAGCATTTTACTTGCGTCCTACATGACCAAGGAAGCCCGTAAATAAGTTGTTTCTCACCTGTCGATCGTATCCATACGTCCCACAATATCCGTGACGAAGACATTTGAACATGAACTCCAAGAAGCCTCTCTCAGTCGAGAGAGAGGTCTATCGATTAATCGACCAGAGTCATCGTTGGCTAGTTGTCACACATATCACTCAAACCGTAGCAGGACTTGTTTCACGAATCCACGTAAATGCCGTAGTATCAAGCGAACACACACAAAAAAGACTACCCGAGACTACGGTGATGACAAAAATACGACGGGAAACAAGTCTCAAAGAAGAAGAATCTGGAGTTGGGCAAGTACCAAAAGTACCACACATGAGAACAGCGGCGACAAAAGGCTTAACGTTGTCGACCCATCTCTTGCTCGTGTGCAATCCCTGCGACAATAACTGGATTTTTCTTCGGTTTCCTTCCCTTCTGAAATGTCTCAGCGTTCCTTTTCAGACAGTCAGCAGCTCACACACAACGTAAATTTACCAGAATCGAAGCCCGTATGAGGGAAGATGTGGCATCGGTAGAGTATTCCAGGTACTATCGGAGTCGGTTCTTTCGAAAAGTGTGGGGAGCTGCGGGACTGCACGTAGTCGCGCGGTGGCGCGGTTACGGAGATACTAATAAATATAAATTTGCTTCTCTCAACCTTGGTAACACGTTGTATATTACGTTTATATTATATATATATAATAAATAGTACAAGACTGCGCCTTTAAAACATATATTACTGTCGGATAAACGCGCACGAACACCACCGCGCCGCTTCACAAGAAAATGTTTTTTCACGTATTGCATCGATAGCAGATATTTTCTCACGTAGTGGTGCCATGGCCTTCCTTCCTCCAACATTGTGACGTAACCTTTCAGAGCGCTATGGCCCTCTTCTCTAGGAGGTGTTGGGTATGGCCGGACCCGGATGAGACTGTCCTCCTTTTACCATATTGTTCGCGCTGCGCCCGCCAGCACGTGGTTACGTGGTCGCGAGCGGAAGAGTTCTCGCTGCTGACTAGAGAGAGCTTTACCGGAACCACGCTTGTCCTCCTTTCACGTCACAGCGCACGTGACTCGGAAGATGGTGAAGGAGTTGAGAGGTGCCGAAAACCTCAATCTTTGTCCATTTTAGAGCGGAGCTCTTAGGCGCCCGTTTCCGGCTTGAGCGGCGTCGCCGTCGCCGTCGCTGTCGCCGGCGGCGTAACCGCGCGGTGCATGATGGGTAAATTTCCCCGCTAAATTTAGCGGAAAATTTTCCCCGCTAAATCTAGCGGAAAATTTTCCCCGTTCAATCTAGCGGAAAATTTTCCGCTAAATCGCAAATTTCAAATTTGCGGAAAATTTCCCGCTAAATCTAGCGGAAAATTTTCCCCGCTAAATCTAGCGGAAAATTTTTCCCGCTATATCTAGCGGGAAATTTTCCCGCTAAATCTAGCGGAAAATTTTCCCGCTAGATCTAGTGGAAAATTTTCCCCGCTAAATCTAGCGGAAACATTTCCCGCTAAATTTAGCGGAAAATTTTCCCCGCTAAATCTAGCGGAAAAATTTTCCCGCTAAATCTAGCGGAAAAATTTCCCCGCTAAATTTAGCGGAAAATTTTCCCGCTAAATCTAGCGGGAAATTTTCCCCGCTAAATCTAGCGGATAATTTTTCCGCAAAATTTAGCGGAAAATTTTCCCCGCTAAGTTTAGCGGGGAATATTGCCCCCCTCCTCGAGGTCACGTGACCCCCAAACCACGTGACCCCCCCTCCCCAAAGGTCACGTGACCACCCCCGTGCCTTCCCCTCCTCCTCAAGAGCTGCTCTCTAATTCGGCGTTACAGAGAGTTGTAAACGGCTTTCATTTTTTAATATAAAAACTAGGACATGCAGGCAAAAGCGGTTTTTCTGTTCTTTAGTTCAGAAAGGTGGAGACACCAACTCCCAAATTATTTAATCAAAGCACTGAAACTGTTGCACAGCTCCTTTAAGCGATTTCTACAAACGACAGCGTTGAAAGCTCTACGTGGACCTCGAAATTGAGCGAATTTCTAAGGGCCTATAGGTCGGCACCGTACTAAAGAACAGGGAAAACACCCTTCGCACTACTCTTCAGAGGACCTATTGGATACCTCCTTCCCGATTCCACAACATTAACAACGTGCCACAGGCATTTCAACACACGGACACATCGCATCCTGCGCATCATTGGCGGTACTTCCGTTTTCAATAAGATTCATTATCCATCGTTTCAAGCAAAATTATCCAGCCGTATCGTAAAAAGAAACAAAACACACACACACACACACACACCAACGTTTGAATTTATTGTTGTTAATTTTGCTGATATTAAGAAACCTCGCAGGTTCTGCGGACTGCAAGAACATGCATGCCACGCAGGGGGACGCACTGAACGTTTGTTTCTTCATTCGGCTACTAGATACTGCAAAAGACAATGTATCCGAGCAATTTAATTTTAGCGACTTTTGCGACATAAAAAGGTGTCTCGAACATTTTGTCTCACGAATATATTACTTTGTAGTGACCGCTTACGAAGAGAAGAGGAGAACGAGGCGCGGTCACGAGGACTGGGCAACGACGATCGCGAGCAGCGGAGACGAGACTATCAGAACGACTTAAGCCAGGCTGTAAATATTGTAAATAAAATACGTGATGTAGAGGAACACACCTCTACAAATTGGTGACCCGGTAACAAGAGACAACTGCCCTGACCCAGCCACACAGCTCCAGAACCTTGGTTTTCGGTGAGCTCAGCTTTCCACTTGCAGCATGAGTCAAGGCGATGACACCGGCTCTGCTCAGACCCCGTCAATCTTGGGGACGACGACAACGACCATTAAGTTTCCCGAGTTCTGGTCGGCCGACTCCGAACTATGGTTTCTAACGACAGAATCCATTTTCCGAAAGCACAGAATTACGTCGTCCCAGACGAAGTTTGATTACGTGGTTTCGGCTCTTCCGCAAGCAACAGCGGCCATGGTACGGGACATACTGCGCTCACCTCCAGACGACCAACCTTACGAGAAACTACGAGAGGAGCTGATACGACGCACAACGGAATCCGAACCGCGCCGACTGCAACAGCTTTTGACGTCCGAGGAGTTGGGCGATCGAAAGCCTACCGAATTTCTTCGACGAATAGAACAGCTCCTCGGAGACAAAGCAACAACAATTGACACAGCAATTCTGAGGGAGCTGTTCCTTCAACGCCTTCCAGCCCAAGTGCGCATGATCTTGAGCGCAACAACGACAGACTCGATTGCCACTCTGGCTCGTATGGCGGACCAGATTATGAATGTAGGTGGTTCTAGCATTTCCGCACTGGAACAAAGCACATCAGCACCGCCACCTACGCCATCTGAGGTTGGAGCTCAACTCACTCAAATCATGGACTTCAACAAGCGCATGGAGGTCAGGGTGGACCAGCTGAGTCAAGAGCTCCACAGGCTATGCGTACGACCGTCGCCTTCTCCGACCGCGAAAGAGAATGTCCGTCGCCACCAGAACTACGCACGCCACGAGCCCACCGACTCCGAGTCAGAGGTATGCTGGTACCACCGACGCTATGGAGAACACGCAAGACAATGTCGCTCGCCGTGTACTTACTCGGGAAACGGCACGGGCACGCGCTGAAGGCCGCCAGCGTCGAGAGCCCCACCTCAGGTCGACTATTCTACGTCACCGAACGCCGAACGAAGGTTCGTTTCCTGATAGACACTGGTGCCGAGGTAAGCGTTGTGCCCCCTACGATGGAGGAACGTCGGCAACGCCAAGAATCTCCGCCACTCCAGGCAGTAAACGGGTCTTCAATCAAGGCGTACGGAGAAAAGTCGCTGACACTGGACATCGGGCTCCGCAGGACGTTCCGCTGGCTTTTCATCATCGCCGACGTCCAACAAGCCATAATTGGAGCAGACTTCTTGCGAAGGTTCGCCCTCACAGTTGACATGAGAAGGAACATGCTCTTCGACACCGACACGCAGCTTAGCGTCCAAGTTCTCTTATCAAAGGTGACGCCTCTCAGTCCGTCTCTCCCACGAGCGGAAGTGGACACTCCATGGAAGAACGTTGTCAACGAGTTTCCTCAAGTCTTCCGCCCACCGGTCCCTGATGAAAGCGTGAAGCACAACGTTACCCATCACATTGAGACCAAGGGTCCCCCGGTTTTCGCAAGACCACGACGTTTGACAACCGACCGTTTTCGGATTGCCAAGGATGAGTTTGACCACATGCTCGAACTTGGTTATATACGGCCTTCTTCGAGTCCGTGGTCTTCCCCACTCCACATGGTACCAAAAAAAGACGGAGACTGGCGACCCTGTGGGGACTATCGAGCACTAAATAAGGCTACAGTGCCAGATCGCTACCCGATACCACATATTCAAGACCTCGGCGGCATGGTAGAAGGGGCCACTATTTTCAGCAAAGTGGATTTGGTTAAAGCCTACCACCAAATCCCCATCGAACCTACAGACATCGCCAAGACTGCGATCGTCACACCGTTTGGTTTGTTCGAGTTCTTGAGAATGCCGTTTGGACTTCGGAACGCCGCGCAAACCTTCCAACGTTTTGTTGATCAAGTTCTTCGCGGCTTGACATTCACATTCGCTTACATCGATGACATCTTGGTGTTCAGTCGCACACCTGAAGAACACGCCAACCATCTTCGACAGCTCTTTTCTCGGTTGCAAGAATACGGGCTCGTCGTCAATGCGACAAAATGTGAGTTCGGTGTCAAGGAAATACGTTTTCTTGGACACCACGTAGATAGCCGCGGGATCCGAACACTGCCTGAGACGGTCGATATCATCAAAACCTTTCCAACACCGACGACGACAACGAAGCTCCGTGAGTTCTTGGGGCTTTCTAATTTTTATCGTCGATTCATCCCACATTGCGCTCATATAAGTCAACCACTTTTCGCAATGCTGCAAGGAAACAAGACGAAAACGTCACTACTGCAGTGGAATGAAACCGCCCATCATGCCTTCGAGGCAGTTAAAAATGCCATTGCCAACGCCACGCTCCTAGTACACCCGAAGCGCCACGCACCCATCTCCATTATGGTTGACGCCTCTGATGGTGCTGTGGGAGCTGTTCTACAACAGCAGATAGAAGATAACTGGCATCCACTGGCATTCTTCTCAAGAAAACTTTCACCAACAGAAGTTCGCTACAGCACCTTTGGGAGGGAGCTGCTGGCTATATACCTCGCAATCAAGCACTTCCGGCATTTTGTTGAAGGCCAAACTTTTTTCGTCCTGACCGACCATAAACCGCTGACATTTGCACTAACATCCAACAGCACAGCACACACTCCGCGAGAGGTGCGGCAGATGGCTTTCATCTCAGAATTCACGACCGACATCCGCTTCGTCAAGGGCACAGAAAACGCTGCGGCTGATGCGCTCTCCAGGATCGGTGTGAATCGATGCTCCTTCGAGCCTCATCTGGTCCCCTATGGGGAGCTTGCAGCAGCCCAACGCGCTGATGCCGAACTCCAAAAGCTCCGAACAACTTCAGCAACACTTGTCTTCGAGGATGTGCGGATGCATGGCTCTGACGACACGATAGCATGCGACATGTCGACAGGACAACCTCGACCATTTATTCCCGCCCATTTACGCCGGACAATCTTTGATTCCCTCCATGGCCTATCCCACCCAGGAATAAGAGCCACGCAACGTCTTATTGTGCCAAGATTCATCTGGCCGCGCATCAACGCTGATGTGCGGGCATGGACCAAGACATGTGTGCAATGTCAGCGTGCAAAGATACACCGGCATACCGTCACACCATTAGGCGCGTTCAACCCACCAGATGCCCGCTTCGCCCAAATTCATGTTGACATTGTAGGACCGCTTCCCCCATCGCATGAATACCGCTACATCTTGACCGCCATAGATCGTTTTACGCGGTGGCCCGAGGTCGCTCCGATGAGAGACATCACAACACAAACAGTGGCGCAAACGCTAATTGAAATGTGGGTAAGCCGATTTGGCGTTCCCCAAACCATCACCACCGACCAAGGACGACAGTTCGAGTCATCACTGTTTCGAAGCCTTTCCCATTTTCTCGGAGTCAAGCACATACACACCACAGCGTATCATCCGATATCCAATGGCATGGTAGAACGATTCCATCGTCAGCTCAAGGCAGCAATCAAGGCTCAGCCAAACAGCATTGCATGGACGGAAGCCCTACCATTAGTTATGCTCGGCATACGAACAGCTTTCAAAACGGATATTAACTGTTGCACGGCCGAGTTGGTGTACGGTACGTCACTCCGTCTGCCAGGAGAATTCTTCAACCAATCAAGTGACACCGAAATTGAGAGTGCCGAAAACTATGTAAAACGACTCCGAATCCTCATGCAGGACCTCCGACCTACCTACACAAGGGTACCGTCGACACGTTACACGTCCATTCCGGCTGATCTTCTGCTCTGTACACACGTTTTTCTCAGAAATGACGGAGTCAAGAAACCCCTACAGCCCACATACGATGGACCGTTTCAGGTTCTGAGACGCAGTGACAAAACGGTGACACTTCTGGTAAAAGGCAACGAGAAAGTCGTCTCGTTAGACAGAGTTAAGGCTGCCCACCTTGACTCCGATTTTTGTGTACAAGATGCAACACCGTTTCGAAGACCTCGACAGGCTCAGTTCCAGACAGGCAATGCATGGAACTTGAGTTGGGACAAGACCTGTGAAACCTCACGACAATGGCTTCCTCAGGAACGTAAACGCTCGTCACCTCCGCCTCCTCACTAGGGGGGAGTACTTGTAGTGACCGCTTACGAAGAGAAGAGGAGAAAGAGGCGCGGTCACGAGGACTGGGCAACGACGATCGCGAGCAGCGGAGACGAGACTATCAGAACGACTTAAGCCAGACTGTAAATATTGTAAATAAAATACGTGATGTAGAGGAACACACCTCTACAACTTCATGGTAACGAATACGTGCCAAATCACTGAAAATCAAGTAATTTTGTGCCCGTGAGATGTTTCCCGAAATTTACCCTTCTTGAAATTTACGAAACATTTTTCAAAGACTAACTAAAGCCTTAATGCGAACCTATACTAGAAACTAGACTTATAATTTCCGCAGAATATAAATTTCTTCCAAAGAAATTAAAAACTTGTTAGAATGGGACGAGATTATCTTCACCCAGTGAAAGCGCCATGTGAAATGGTTATGTTCACTATAAAACATAAAAAAACAAGTTCGACAATGCTCTTCCAAGTGTGGACTAACTATCAAAATGTGAAGAATACTTAATAATTAAGAACAAAAGTCACAGGTCGGTTGACTACGCGAGAGGTAACTATGAGTAAGGTGGGTATGTCCTATCCTCAACCGGCATAAAACTATCCCATAGAAACACTATCGGTGTCTGGCACTGCGGCACTCACTCAGGATGGGCTTAATTAAATGGTGATAATCTTGTAGATGGGAATCCCATTCCCTCTGCCAGGTATATTTTATATGCCTTTAGTGGTACGCGGTATTCGGCAGCAGGGATGCTGTCATAGTCAGTTGTCCTTTCTTATACATACAGAAGCTGCACGGTCAGTTAGCTCGTTGCCATCAATGCCAATATGGCTTGGGACGTACCCAGCATAATTCTATCTGTATTTCTTTATCAGTGCTGGTCTTAGTGCATTACAAAGTTGCACAAGCAGAGGATGCTTCCAAAGGTTGGAGAGTTGAGTGCTTTGAGGGAACTCAGAGAGTCAGAGAAAATAACAAACTTTCTATATCGATGTCTGACAATGTGGTCAACTGCAGTTATCAGACCATAAAGCTAGGTTGTAAAAATTGAAGCGTTTTCGTTTAACCTTTTACAGATTTGTAGCCCTGACCGACAGCAGCACAGTCAATATAGTCTGTGGTTTTTGATCCATCGGAATAGAAGTGCTTGTAACCATTGTGAGAGCTACAGAGCTCTAGGAATTTTTGCCAGAGAACAGTGGGGTCAACTGTATCTTTTTTGTGCTTGGTCACAGAAAAATTACAACGAGTATCGGCAACTTTTCGGGTGCAGTTCTTTGTTGAATTTCAAGGACCGGAGAAAGAGCGCCAAAATTGCATTGTTCCATGGCAATTCTTACACGTAGAGCAAAGGGATGGGTTACAGATGGTTTGTGGGTCTCGTTTCAACCTCCGAGCAGAGCGGTCGACGTTCCCCGAGCTCCGAGAACTACGTGACCGCGAGCATAAACATCGAGCCGGCGCTCGGCGCCGCCGGCCCCCGCCTGGCCTGGAGCGAGGCACGCCCTGGCCCCCGAGTCCGCCTCGCCGAGTCTCTCCTCTCGATTCAGCTACGCCTAACAAACCATCCGAGCGCAGGAGCGCTCGGCAACAGCTACAGCGCTGCGCCCTTGACGTCCTCCACTGACCCACGTCACGCTGCGGCCTCCGTCCGTTACGAATTTTCACCCAAGAACCCGACATGGCAGCTACCGAAGCTTCAATCAGTCATCAAACCGACCCTCGCTCTTCCCTGGCCGAGCCGGACGAAGAATTGGCCCCGGAGTTTTCGCCTATGGACCATGACGACCCTGAAACTACCTCCAACCAGCAGGATTGGCTCACCTACCGAGGCCGACGTGCACGCAGACAACAGATTCTCGCACAACGGGAACGCGAGGCCACGCCAGGCCCACCGCCCCAACAAGAACCACCCAATAAGGCACACAGCCCTTCGAAACAGACCTCCCGCCCGACCCCCAAAAAACTCGAGCCCCTTCCGCCGTTGCCTCCCAGCGACATCAAAGTGGTTATTCGGCCTGCGCGAGGGCCTGAACCTAGGAGCCTGGAGGACCGATCAAGTCGTCGGTGCCATAAACGCGGCGTGTCGATTCTCTCCTTCCGAACGCAAGGGCCTCACCATACGGATCCGGCAAGATCAAAACCTTGCGATCGTCAGCACACCCGATGAAAGCGTCGCGGTTCGAGCGCGAGAAATCCCTGGCATAACCATCGACGGCAGGCAATTTGAAGTACAAGCCTACGTGGCACTACCCGACAACTCGTGTCGGGGAGTCATCTCGGGCATTTCCCCCAAACCACGACGGACCAACTCATGGAGGGCCTATATGCACGCGAGACTGATATCTTGTTTGCGCGCATGATGGGCCGCACCAACACAGCTATTGTGACGTTCGAGGGTTTGTCTGTCCCTCGCTTCATCTGCTATGACGGCGGAGAATATCGCTGTTACACCCACCGCCCGAAACAAAAGTCTGCGGTGCCTGCCTCGAGGTCGGCCATCGGGTGGATGTATGTCCCCACCCTGAACGCAGCCGCTGTCGGACCTGTGGTAAACCTAACCCATCGGACCAACCACACGCATGTAAGCCCTTCTGCATCCACTGCTCCGGGGATCATCCCTCCACGGACTCGAAATGCCCGGCCCGCATACGACCCCCCCACAACAAGCGTCGATCCAACCACCAGCCGGGACCATTCAAAGCCGGCTCACCACGACAGGTGGAAGCAGATACAGGACCCGCCCACACAACCAACCACGATCCACCGGGACAACCTAAGACTCTACCATGGCAGGCCCCCGACCCGACACCGGCAGAAGCAGCGGCGTCGGCCAAGAACCACTACCCGAGGAAAAGGACCCGCTCGCGGTCTTCCCCCACAAACCGAAGAAAAGAGCTTCCGGAAGGCTCACCTCGTGACAGCAATGACGCGCATACAAATAAGGTGAGCTGGACAGGGCCCTCGCCTCCCAACCCCACACACCCTTACACCCAAAATACAACCCCCCAACCAACCCCGTCTTTTGCGGAGATAGCCGCCTCGGCGTCTGAGGTCCCCCCGCACCACCCACCCGCTCCACTCCAAATATCAAGCACACACACATCCCATAACACTCCCACTTCCATCGCACCACCCGCACCCAGACCAGAATTCCCCTGGGCGCGAGAATTCCAAAAGATAAGGGAGGAATTCGAAACGTTCAAACGTCAAGTACAGGACGAGATGAACACAAACATACGCGCCTTAGCTACTGAACTACGCCAAGAAATCCTGCACGTCCGGTCGGACCTCCGTAACCTAGTACTGGAGGTCGCAGCAAAACAGACGCAAGAACTAAGAGGTCTTATCCTCCAGGAGCATGATGACAAACGCCGCACCAAACCCTATCACCGACCTAGGTCTAGGTCACCCATCACCAACGAAGCAAGCCACATACAGGGACCCCTCTTTGATCCCAACCTACCCACCACACAGCTCGGAACACACACCGACCCCTCCCCCTCACTCCTCTCTCCCTTCATCCTCCCGCTGCCAGCCCTAACAAGCCTGCAAATGAATAAACACAGTCACACGTATTATAACACTACATCGCAAGCAAAAGCAACCAAACATGCTACCATAATTTGGCAGTGGAACTGCAGAGGCTATCCTCGCAAACGCGGAACTCTACTTCAATACATCGGCAATCGCAATATCTCCCCGATGTTATCGCGCTACAAGAAACCAACTGTGACCCGTCTCTTCAAGGGTATGTCGCGTATGCTCACAAGAATAGCAACAACGCTGCCACACCGAGCCGGTCCGCGACTCTAGTAGCCAAACACATCCCTGCCATTGATCATTCCTTTCCACATCACACAGATATACCGCACATTTTCACCGAAATCCTTCCCAAACAGAAAAATCACCCAAGTATGTTCATTCTTAATGTATACAGCCCCCGCAAAAGGCCAAGCATGACGATTTCAAGTGGCCTCTTTCATGATGCGGTCCGACTTTCCCGGCCACGGGAAAACTCTCTGGTGATACTTGGCGACTTCAACGCCGCCCACACTACGTGGGGCTACGCGAAGGAATCCGCCAAGGGTCGCAAACTTGCCCAGGCCATCTCTACATTTCACCTCACCATCATGACCGAACCCGATCACCCTACCCGAATTGGTAACAGCGTATGTCGCGATACCTGCCCTGATCTCACCCTGACGCGGACGCAGGCCTCATGCACGTGGTCGAATCTTGAGGAATCTCTAGGAAGCGACCACTTGATACTAGAGACCGAGGTCTGCGACGGAGGACGCTTCGCCCGCAAACTCCGACTCCTCCGGCTAACGAACTGGGATCAGTTCCGCAGTCGAAGGGGGACCCCGCAAACTGGCTCCCCAACACCGGAGAGCCGGGACGTCATCACATCTAATCGGGAATGGACCCAGCAACTCCGCGACGGCGTCGACCGAACGACCAAGAAGGTCCAGCCCAGCTCCGAAACCCCGGGCTATTGACCCCATCTTCTCCATCTCTGGGACGTTTGACGAGGTCTCAGCCAGGCGATGGAAACAACAAAAAATCAGCAGAACCCATCCTTTGGGAATGATTATCTACGTTAATGCGAATAGCATCAAACGGTGCGGAGTTATGCGCGTTCGTCAGGTGGCCGGCACACTCTAGATACGCCAGCCCACTCTTGAGGCGATTCTAAATTTGTTGACACTTTCACAGCCCAGCGCACGATCTCCGCAGCCCAGCACGTGCGTTTGTGTCACTTAGGAAGGCGAGCAAAGCACGCGCCATACGCACAAACACTCAAAATGGTACCGACCAGACTTTCTGGCGTCTCAGCTAGTCTCAACCGACGGTACTTAAACGGTTGTTTATATCTTTACCGTAGGACGCGCTTTACAGCCCTGTCACAGCTACCGGTGCGCGCGCGTCCATGCACGAGGGCTCATTCCGCTCTCGTGAGGCTGAGCACCGCCGCTACATCACCCTCTCCCGCGCGCGAGAGAGGGTGAGCTAGCGGCCGTGCTCAGCCTCACGAGAGCGGAATGAGCCCTCGTGCATGGAACGCGCGCGCACCGGTAGCTGTGACAGCGCTGTAAAGCGCGTCCTATGGTAAAGATATAAACAACCGTTTAGAGTGCGTTGAATGACTGCCTTCATAGCTCTGTGGTTAGCGCGTCTGCCTGCTGATCAAAGGGTCAACGGTTCGAATCCCAGCCGGCGCCGGTCTTTTTATTTATTTATCGACCCGCGGCGTAAGAGGTTAGATAGCCAGATAGATACATAGACGAAAAGTGCGTGAAGTAGCCAAAGAATGCTATTCGCATTAAAACTAAATCGAAAGCTAAAATTGCGCATCGCCGAGCTCACCGGGGAAGCCGAAGAACACGCGACCAAACTGGCCGAGAGCAATTGGTATAAGCTGTGCGAGGGTCTCCAGGGAACCCTCGGAACGACCAGAACCTGGTCGCTCTTCAGGGAGCTCCTGCACCCATCACACACCAGGGCTGAAACATCTAAATCTATAGCTAAATTACTACACACTAAACACTTGGATGAAAGAGCCCTCCTTAAGGAACTTGGGTCCAGGTAAATACCCACCGGACCCCGACCGAGGTACGAAGATTACCCCCACACGGGGACACCCTCCTCCATGGACGCGGACCTTGCGGAATCCGAGGTCAGGGCGGCCCTCTCTAAATTAACGCGCAATACCACTCCCGGAGAGGACGGTGTCTCAAACAAAGCTCTTAAGAACCTCGACGACGCATCCATCACCGCACTCATCACATACCTCAATGAGGTCTGGTGTTCGGGGTCTCTCCCACGGGAGTGGAAACACGCCGACATCACTTTAATACCCAAACTCGGCCAACCCATCGGCCTTCGAAATCTCCACCCCTTGTCGCTAACATCATGCGTCGGCAAACTGCTAGAACACGTCATCCTAGCGAGACTGCAGCCTCAGCTCGAGTCAAACTCGTACTTTCCCGATACCATGTTTGGTTTTCGGCCAAACTTATCAACCCAGGACATCCTCCTCCAACTGAGGGAGGAGGTTGTCGACTTCCCGCGGCGCACTCAGGCTCGCGCGGTACTGACAATCGACATCAAGGGTGCATTTGATAACGTGTCCCACGACGCCATTCTCCGGAGCCTGGCCGGGACTCATTGTGGCCCTCGGGTGTACAATGACGTGCGGTCCTTCCTCATAGAGAGGACCGCCACTCTGGGGATCGGAAACATCCGATCAGACCCCATCCACCTCACGGGGAAGGGTACTGCTCAGGGCTCGGTTGTCTCACCCGTGCTGTTCAACTTGGCCATGGCGGGGTTACCGCAAAGACTGGACCAATTACCAAATTTACGACACTCTCTGTATGCCGACGACATTACCGTGTGGACGACGTCAGGCTCCGAGGGGAAGATCAAGGACCTCCTACAGGAGGTCGTAGATACAACACAAACCTACGCGGAAGAGGTTGGCCTCAGTTGCGCCGCGGAGATATCGGAACTCCTGGTGGTACAGTCACGGGCGCCCTCCAACAAGGAGGCACCTGAGATTGACTTTCACTTGAAAGGCTTAGCCATACCCCGAGTCAACAAACTAAGATTGCTTGGACTGCACCTTCAATCCAACGGGAGGACAACTCACACGGTGCACTCTCTTAGAAAGCAGGCCATGCAGATCGCACACCTTATCCGGCGCGTTTCCAACCGTAAAGGGGGACTGCGCGAACGGGATATCATGCGTATATTTCTAGCTCTCATCCTCGGCCGTTTTACATACCATACCCTGTATCACCGCATCACGCGCACCGAGCTCGATCGCCTTAATACCGTCTTACGGATGGCGGTAAAGACAGCGCTCGGGCTCCCCCGCAAACTGCAAAACTCCGGCTCTTGCAATTAGGCATCCACAACACAATTGAAGAGCTTATTGAAGCTCACAAAATTGGACGACTCACCCGCCTTCGCAGCACTGGGACGGGAAGGGCAACCTTGCGCAGGCTCGGTATCTCGGGACACTTCCTCACGGATGCCGAACCCCTTCACCCTCCCGACTACCTTTTCAGATCACGGCTCGGCTTCGGGCGGCCCCGATAGCCTCAAACATGCACCCGGACCTGCACGCGGGAAGGAGGGCGGCCAGGGTCCAAGCCCTTTCTCGGATTTACGGCACTGACCCGCATGCAGGGTACCCAGACGCCGCACAACACAAAGAAAGGGCTGGGGATGCGGTCCCAGCCGTTACTAACAATGAAGGATCCCTCCGTACTCTTAGGTGTATTAACAACATTAAGTCCACGCAGGATGCCGCGGAGGTTGCAATCGCTTTGGCCGTCTCCCATGCCGCACTACACGACATCGGTATAACAGGTTCACACAACACCGACACTTCCCACAAGATTACGATCATCACCGATTCCCAAGCTGCCGGTCGCGCGTATGCTAGGAACAATATCTCATCACGCGCGGCACATATAATCAACGCAATACCCACGGACTGGTCTTCTAAACCAGACATCCGAATTCTGTGGGCCCCAGCACACTCCGGTCTACCCGGCAATGAGAGCGCTCACGCGCTAGCCAGAGCAGCAGCTATGTACCGGGCTTTGCCGGACGGGACGGTGTGGGAGGGCCCCAACACGAACAGCGAACAGGACACGACTGACTTTAATGTACCCACAACGACACAAAGACGCCATCCTGGACACATACGCACTCGTCACAGAATACTACCGTGCTAGCCGCCGAACACTTTCACCTCCCCATCACGAACTCACCCGGGCCGAGGCGATGGACTGGAGGCAAATCCAAACTCTTTCTTTTCCTAATCTCTTTCATAAACACCGTTGCTTTCCAACCCGCTACCCGGGCACCTGCCCGGGATGCGGGAATCCCCGCCCCACAGTTTACCACACCGTCTGGGAATGCCCCAGCCCTCCGGGCAAGGGCATCACTCCCGCTCCTTCCCCTACCCCAACCTCCTGAGAGAGGGCCCTGTCCAGCCCAGAGCTCGTGGACCAGCGTGAGCCTGTTCAGCGTGCCCGCCGGATTGGAGAAGCCAACAGAGCCCTGGACTAAGAGCTCCGACCGGGACTCGTCGGTCTTCTAAACCTTTTGAAAAATAAAGTTATCCCATCATCACCACTGTTTGTGCATGAAATAAGCGCTCATAGTTTACGTGTTCCAATTATTTCATAAGCAGGATTTTGCGGAAAAGAACGGAGTCTTAGACAGTACTGAACAGCGAGAAAAAATCTACGCCTCTCGAATGAGCACTCATGCGATTCAGCATACAATGAAGTACGTGCGATAGTATCGATAAACCACGACTTCTGTCAAGGCACTTTAGCAAAGCGCAGCAAACTGTGGTCACGTTCTGGGGAGTTTAAAGCTCGAGGTCACAAAGTGTCTCTTGATTACGATAAGCTGCGAGTGAACGATGATGTGTATGAATGGGACGAGGAGAATGATTGTCTAAAATGTATTCGCTCTCAAGTACAACGAAGCAGAGATGACTGACTCGATTGCAAACAATTGCGCGTTGTTCTCATAAATGCCAGAAGCATTGTCAATAAAGTTCACGAGCTTGAAGAAATCATATTTACATATGATCCACAAATCATAGCGATTACAGAGACCTGGTTATCAGCAGACATATCAGATTCCGAAGTAGTTCCCCCAACGCACAAACTGGTTAGACGTGATCGAGGCTCGCGAGGAGGGGGAGTTGCTTTAGTAGTCAAAAAGGAAATTATTTGCGTTACTATGGACGAAATAGACGACAATGAAAGTGTGTGGTGTCAAATAGATTATCTTGGGTTCTCGGCTCTTGTAGGTGTGATCTATCGGCCCCCCGCCTCGCCTGAGTTGTTTTTGGAAAAAATTCAGTCTTACATGGAGCAAAAATACAAACCTAATCAAAAAGTCATATTAGCCGGGGACTTTAACCTACCGACAATTGATTGGCACACCTTACACCCAGGTACGACGGACGTGAAGAACTGCAACTTGTTGCTTGAATTGATGCTAAACTTTAATCTCATTCAGCTTGTTACAGAGGGTACAAGAGTCACTCAAAGCACGGATAACGTACTAGACCTTATATTTGTTGGAAATTTCCCAGAGGACACTACTGTGAGTGTTTGCGATGGTATTTCTGACCATAAGCTTGTTTTACTTACCTCAAATTTTTGTCCTGTCAAAAAGAATCACACGAGTAAATGTGTCTTTAACTTTTCCGCTGCCGATGATGAAGCTGTTATAGATTCACTTGACCTCTGCTTCAGTGACTTTGAGGCGGGAGGTGACGTATCGACTTTGTGGAATACCTTTAAAAACATTACTGCATCATGTCTTGATAAATTCGTACCAAAATTTCAGAAAAAGAAACAGCACAACCCCTGGATAACAAGGGACATAATACATTTGAAAAGAGCTATATCTCGAAAACGCAAATCAGCTCGTAAAGATAATAATGTCATATCTTCCCTTTCAGTAACACTGAAGCAAAAAATACGGAGCGCTCGAGATTATTTTTTTGGAACGACACTTGTAAACTTCATGAAAAACGCGCCGCAAAGGTTTTGGGGATATCTCTCTGGCAATAATAGAACTGTCGACCAACTTCACATTGATGGTTGTGGGGTTACTGACCCTTACCAAATTGCCAATGAGCTTAACAGCACATTTCATAGTGTTTTTGGTCGTCGGGGCACAACCGAAAATACAATCGAACATTTTTCTCTTTCATCTAATGTAATGCAAGACATAAATTTAAACGTAAATGGCATTCGCCTTCTCCTTTTAAAACTTGATGTAAAAAAGTCTTCTGGCCCTGACGGTATCCCCAACGCCTTTCTGAAACGTTATGCGGACATGATTTCGCAGTATTTGTATGTTTTGTTCAATGCATCCTTGGAACAGGGATGCCTGCCTCCTGATTGGCTGTGTGGGAAGGTTGTGCCGGTGCACAAGGACGGGAGCAAACTGCTGGCTGCGAACTACAGGCCGATATCATTAATCAGCAGTTGCTGCAAACTGCTCGAACACGTAATTTCCAGCCACATAACTTCGTTTTTAGAATCCAATAACATATTAGCCAACTTTCAGCATGGGTTTAGAAAAAAGCTATCAACCACGACTCAACTCGTATCAGTCGTACATGACTTCGCCAATGCTATCAACAAAAGGAAACAAATTGATGCGATATTTTTGGATCTATCAAAAGCTTTTGATAGGGTACCGCACTATCTACTGCTAAAAAAACTGCAGCGTGTAGGAATTTCTCCCCGCCTTGTGAACTGGATTTCCGCGTATCTGACGAACAGAACGCAGTTTGTAGAAATTAACGGTTGTCAATCGCAAAATCTTGATGTCCTGTCAGGTGTTCCCCAAGGGTCTGTCTTGGGACCCCTTTTGTTCTTGATATATGTCAATGACATAGCTGACGACCTTGACTCGGGTGTGACTGTGAAAATGTTTGCAGACGACTGTGTGATTTATACTACTGTCCTTAACACCTCGGACCAATTATCGCTTAACGAAAACTTGTGTAAAATTGCTGACTGGTGTGAGAGGTGGAAGATGGTTATAAACTACTCGAAAACATGCGCTCTTACAATAACACACAAGAAATCTCCTATCGAATATACGTATCATGTCCGCGATAAACTCATTGAATCTGTGAATGACGTAAAATACTTAGGTCTAACTATTAATACGAAACTTAGCTGGGACACCCACATAGACAATACTTGCGCCAAGGCCTACAAAAAACTGTGTTTTTTAAGAAGGAAATTGGGAGCGTGCAATTGGACTGTCAAACTTTCAGCCTATAAAGCCCTAGTCCGCCCAGTTATGGAATATGCGTCAATTGTGTGGGACCCATATTTAAAGAAAGATATAGAAAAAGTGGAGAGGATTCAGCGACTAAGTGCACGATTTATTTTTTCTGATTTTAGGCGCCTCTCCTCTGTTACTGAAATGTTGAATAGATGTGGGCTAGAATCTCTCGAAGCCAGGCGGAAATTTGCAAGATTAAGTTTTTTTTATAAACTTTATCATAACGAAACTGGCTTAAGTAAAGACTTGTATATTCAGCCACCTCCTCAGCGCTCAGCAAGGCTAAACCACTCAAAAAATGTCAGACAATATGCTCCTAGAAATAATATATTTAAGTACTCCTTTTTGTACGAACCATTGAAGACTGGAACTCACTGCCGTCAGACTGTGTGAACGCTTCAACATCCAATAGTTTTGACTCCTTTCTTGTAAACATGTTGTAACCCTCTCCTGCTAGGATGGTGGAAAACCATCCGCAGTATTTATTAAATTAAAAAAAAATGTATACCGGTGACGTACGAAATGCGCCCCGTTAGCGAAGGAATCCGCTGGTGGTGAATGAGATCAAGCATTTTGAGGGTGGATGTTTTCGCAGATCCGTAAGTAAGGTTTCCATATTCCAGGGTAGAGGCGCATTACAGCCCTGTAAATCCGTAAAAGACATGCCCTGTCCCATTCCCAGGTGAGATGTGAAAGAACCTTTAGAATGTTTAGTTCCTGCTGGCATTTCAGCTTCAGTGCCTTGATATGGGGACTGAAAAGTGAGCTTGCTGTCAAACTTCACACCAAGGAACCTGTGTTCCGGTCGGACGGGAAGGGTGCGCCATTTATGTGAAGCGATGGTTCGGGAAACATTCCCTTTTTCGGGAGAAGCGAACGAGATTCGGTCCTCTTAGCAGCAAACTTGAAACCATTCTCATCAGCCCATTTACTCATTCGATTAATGGTTAGTTGAATTTGGCGCTCACAGATAGCTAAATTACACGACGAAAAGCAAATCTGGACGTCGTCAACATAATGCGAGTAGGTGACCGAAGGTGGTGTCGCTCGGAACAGGGATTTGATTTTGATAAGAAAAAGGGTAGCGCTCAGGACACATCCTTGTGGGACATCATTCTCCTAGATGAAAGATGACGAAAGGGTTGTTCCCAATCGCACCTCAAAAGTTGCGACCCTGCAAAACGTCTGCGATGCAATTAAACATATTCCCACCTATATTCATATTGTTAAGGTCTTGGAGAATACCATGGCGACAAGTGGTATCGTTAGCCTTTTCAAGGTGAAAAAATACTGAAAGACAAAACTGCTTGTCAATAAAGGCCTTTCGGATGGCTGTTTCCAATCGTAAGATGTAATCGGCGAGTGGACCTGACAGCTACGAAAGCCTTATGGTAAATTGCTTAAAAGGAGCTTCGTTCCAGAGTGAAGATAAGCCTATTGTTAGTAGCCGCTCGAATGTCTTACTCAGGCAGCTAGTCAGGACTATGGGCCTGTAGCTGGAAGCTTTACTTCTGTCCTTTCCGGGTTTGAAGATAGGGATGACAATAGCCCTTTTCCACACGCTCGGCAGCATCCTCTTTGCCCACACTCTATTGAAAACTGGATGAGAATGACAAGGAATGTTTCTAGTAGATAGGAAATCATAGTGTAATAAATGTCATCAACTTCAGGAGATGTAGCTATTGTTATAACAATGACTTGACGCAGCTAAGTGACAGTAAAAGGCCGGTCATATTATTCGGCACAGCTATCAGATCGGCGGATTAAGACCTTCTCAGCTTTGGTTTTAAAGCGTAAACATTTTTTTGTATAATTCCCAGAACTGGAGTCCTGCGCGAGGTGCCTCCCCTTGCATCGGCCTGTTCCTGAAAAGATGAAAACGACTCTCTATCGTCGGCTGACAGCAGGAGGATCGAAAAAGAGGAGTAATCACCATCCATTTGCCTTACCCTCCCCATACAATCTTGGCTGGAGCAAACCTATTAATGGAGGAAGCATACCAGTCAAAGGAATGCCGTTTTGCTTGTCTCCTGACAGGGCGGGCTCCTGCTCGCAGGCGCTTGAATGCTAGAAGGTTGTTGGGGGTGGGATACCACCGAAAGTTTGCCCAGACGCAATTCTGGCGATTTCTGGACTTTCCGCACTCGCTATCCTACCAAGGCTTTGGACGCTTTGGTAGCTTACCCGACGTTGTGGAATAGCAGCACGAGCTGAGTCAACAATGGCAGTTCTGCTGATTTCATTTTCTTCGTCAATAAAGTGTGCTACTGGCAGGACGAACGATGCTACACATTCCCGAAAAAGTTCCCAGTTTGCTCTAGAAAGTTTCCACCCAAAAGGACAGCAGGGGAGAATAGGCGGGGGCTCTGTGGGGATGAGACGGATAGGGAAGTGGTCACTGCCACGTGGATTGTTCAGGACAGTCCAGGTAAAATTTGTGAACATGGATGAAGAAACAATGGATAGGTCAATGCAGGCAAAGGAATGGTGAGTCGAGCTGAAATATGTGGCCTCACTACGTATTGCGGAGACTGTGCAGCTCTTCGGGAAAGAAACCTTTCTACAACAGATCCTCGGCTGTCAAACCCGGATGCTTCCCCACAGCGGATTATGGGCATTAAAATATTCTAGGATAACAAAGGGTTTCGGAAGCTGGTCTGTGAAGTGTTCAAGATCGGACAGCATCAGGGAAGATGAAGGGGGCACGTAGAGGGAGCACACGCTAATAAGGCGATCTGACATCAACCGTACTGCGACAGCCTCCAGAGAAGTGTCCAAAGAGATTTCGACAGCTGGCATCGTGCCAACCACGACAATGGCAACTCCTCCGGCACTGCCAGACGGTGTTACGCGATCTTTGCGAAAGGCTTGAAATGATCGCAGGAAACTACTATTGGACGCTCCCAAATATGTCTCCTGGAGACAAACTGCAGAGGGTGTGTACTCCTGAAGCAAGGAGCGAACATCATCCAGGTTATGACAAATTCCTCTGCAGTTCCACTGTAAAAAGCCTCCTGCCATAAGATTGTGTAAAGATAAAAGGTCGTTAAAAAGTGGACAAAACTTTAAACAGCCGCTAAAATTAATAATATAATTAATATTAAAAAGCCAGGTTATTCTGACCTCAAAATATTTATCACAATGCAACACACATAAAAAGTAGACAATGTGAAATTGGAGAGCTCCAAAATTAAAATATATGGGGTATATACACGAGGGAAAATTCATAGGGCAAAAATTAAACACCTTGGGTAGAGTGTTCATTTAGGAGGCTTAACAGGTGTTTTTGTTTTGCGCTTGGGTTTTGGGGTCTGCCAGTCCGTGTCTTCGAGGTCGGACAGGTTTGTGGATGGATCAGCAGCCTCATCTACCACTTCCATCTCCCGAGTTTTGCAGGCAGGCTTGCCTGCAGGGCTTCGGTTGATCGGGCATTCGAGAGGGCAGTTGCCGTTCTCGGCCCGATCCACAGGAGGGTGGACCAGAGCTAGGCAAATCGTCCTGCTCCATCGGTTCCACTCCTTTAGAGCCAGGGGCGGGCGAGACTCACACCACTCCCTTGAAGAAGAGCCCTTCTCAAGCTAGTTGGAACGAGAACTTCGTTCCTTCTTCCTCGGGGAGGGCCCAGGAGAGACAGACATCACGGCTGCCGCCGTCCCACCTGGTGAGGGGGCAGCGTGCGTGCTTCCTCGGGGTGTTTGAGGGAGCTGCTGCCTGTGTTCTGGGGTTGGGACCTTGAGGGCCACCGCCAGCATCTCCGGGGAGACCTGGGTGGCCCTCGACTCCAAGCGTGGTGCAGGGCCCCTGTGCACCATCTCGGCATAGCGTCTTTTTGACAGGAAAGACAACCTTTTCTTGGCCTCTGAGCACAAAATATTTTCCTTGGCTTTTAATGAAAAAATTCGTTCTCTTGTCACCACAGGGGAGAAGGAAGTAGGCTGCGTGTGGTCCACTGCAGTTACTGCAGCGGGCCACCGCGTCGCAGATGTCAGGGACGTGGTCCTGACCTCCGCACTTAGCACAAATCTCTTTTCCTCTGCAACTCCGTGCCAAATCCGTGGCCAAATCGTTGGCAGCGGAAACATCGTTGCTGGTTGGGGACGTAGGAACGAATGTAACAGTTCAGGTAGCCTGCTTTTACTGTTGCGGGAGGGCATGTTTCTCGAAGGTCAGGATTACCTGCCTTGATAAAGTTTATCTGCCATCTTAAGGGAACATAATTCGTTTTACAGCGACAACACCAGCGCCCTTAAGTCCTTGAAGGAGTTCTTCTTCACCCGTTTTCAGAAGGTCGTCCTCGGAGAGAATTCCTCGGATGGTGTAGAGTGTGCGGTGAGGACTCACCGACACTTTCACATCGATGATGTTCGTGAGCTTGCGTGATGCTTTGCTATCGAGTTTTGTATCCACCTCAACGAGGAGGTCCCCAGAGTGCAGTTTTTCGACATTATAAGAGAACCCGATAAGATATTCCAGGACGTTCGACGCAACAAAATGAGATATCTTTGCAACAGGTCTTTGCTCATCTAAAGAATGAACAACAAAGAACTTGGTGAAGTTTTCCACAGGAGGGTGTTTTTGTATGGTTTTGTTCTCAAGGCAGCGCCTTTTCCAGGGCTGTCGTGAACTGGGTTTAGAAGGAGAGGAGCCATAAGAGGCGGAGTGTTTAAGAACCTGCGGTGTGCCGCCCACCATGGAGCCCAACGAGGGAATAGGTAACGCACCATAACAAAAAGGGCTTTGCTGGAGGCGTTACGCTATTAGCACTGCCCAGGTGCTATAACCAAGTGTGGTTCTTGACGAAGAGTCTGTCGCCACCCAAGGTTAGCCCTTGACGCGAAAGGAGTTAAAAAGGGAAAGAAGTGAAATGAGAAGCGTGAAAAGAAGGAGAAGGCAAGGGTGAAAGAAGGGAGGGGATAGTAAAAGAAGTGGCGACTGACTGAATAATCCTGGTCGGGCCAACCCAGGACACCCGTCAACGAGAGGCGGCGGCCGAAGTGGTGTATTGCCTCACCCGGAGGCCCCGACAAGTCCAAACCTACCCCGGGCTCAGCTCAACCACCAGGATGCCCTTTTACCCGGGACATGGGAAAGCCACGCACAGCCAGACGTGTGCGAGAGCGAACCCGCATGGCTCGGGGTTCGTAGTGACGCCACTCACCGAACACCTGCTTTGGCAGGTACCCCTGTGGAGTTTACTTGGTGGACAGAGGCCTAAAGCACGCATAAAAGTGTATTGTTAACGTCCGATTCAATCGTCATTTGAGCAATACAAGTTGGAAAAGGTTATGTCTAGAAGTAAGGAACGTGTTGCGTGAAGGTGAATAATTGCTCGAACCCTGTAAAAAGCGTAAAGGTCGGTTCACACAGGGGCGTTGTTTTTTACGTTACGTTGCGTTGTGACCACTTACGACCACTTACGTCACGAGTAACCGGAACATCCGTGCTTCGAAAGAAGCGTAGCGGTCGGTTCAAGGAGAAACTTTGCACGCGACATACAAAACACGAATGTCTCGGTGACTCCTCACGTAACGTAAGAAATCGTAAGCAAAAGCCCTTGTGTGAACCAAACTTAAAGGCCTATTCACATAGGACGTTTTTCTGCATTACTTTAAGTTGCGACCGCTCGAGACGTAAATGAGCACTTACGTCTCGAGTGACCGGGATTTCTGTGCTCAAATGAAGCGTGGCGACAGGTTCAAGGAGTAGCTTTGCAGGCGACATACGAAACACGAATGTGCAATCATAAGCAAACGCTCTTGTGTGAACCGACCTCAAAGGCCGGTTCACACAGGGGCGTTTTTCTACGATACGTTATCTTACGACCGCTTACGCCCCGAGTAACCGGGACATTCTTGCTTCGAATAAAACGTGGCAACCGGTTCAAGAAGTAGCTTTGCACGAGACATACGAAACACGAATATCGCGGTGACTCCTCACGTAACGGAGAAGAATTGGGTTGTGGGGATATTTATACAGCGTGTAGTTGGTCAGCCATTTAAAGTTGCGACGAGTCACTCGCTGTAGATGAGCAATTTAGCCAGTGCGGTACAACCGCTAGCCTGGGGTCTTTAACGTGCACCACGCAGTAGTGATATACGACCGCACGCCGGTACGATGCTCATCCAGATCGAAACGGGCAGGGGTGGAGCTCGAGCCCAGGATCCCCGGGTTCTGCAGCGCGAGCTTTCGCTCCACGCGCGTCGAGCTGGGTGTGCGCTTTAGCCCACTCGGCCACCGATCCCCCTCACGTAACAGAAGAAATCGTAAGCAAACGCCTTTCTGTGACCCGCCCATAGGACCGGAGCATCGCGTGGGCACTCGATTTGGGCTCGTGATAATCGATAACTTGGGAAGCATTCGGAGTACGTGTCCGATCGCTGCAATGACGACAGTAGCCGGACTATAACAATGTCTAGAACTCAGCGCGTGTCTTGTGCCTGGCCAACCCATTGCGTGGCAATGATCAAGATTAGCGGCATATAATCGGCTACAGTTCAAGTGGCCGCTTGTTCTGCCTGCGAGTAGAGGGGATGAATGGTGCTCGTTTTGCTTTAATTATTTCTGCGACCTCGATGGCTTATGGTGAAAAACGAACGGGTGTTTCACAGCTCACTAACGTCAGGGATCTGTTCGAAGAAGTATTTGCGCAAAGTACAAAAATCGTTGCATCGCCCCTTTAATGCAAAGGTTCAAGCGAGCTGGATAGAAATGATGATAACAATCTTTGGAAAAGGGGAACAGAGAAGAACAAAGGACAAACGCCAATCTCCAAAAAACACCTCTCGGAAAAGAAAAAAACGAGTTAGACGTAAATTCTGGCGTATCTTTATCCCGTGAATCTGAATATCACGTTTGTTTTTTCCAAAATGTAACTATACTTCGTCTCACCTTAGCATGACCTATTGTTAGCCGTGCGTGCCAAACGCCCGAGCTAGTTGCTTGGATGAAGTCTCGGCGACTTCACGAGCGCTCGTGCAGCGAGTGCTCCAGTCAAGTGCTAGTTGGAGCACGCTGCTGCGCGCTTGCACAGCCTTCGCAGTTAGTGCATGCTAAGGTGAGATGAAGCTATAAACGCGGGCAAACACGAAAAATCCTTTGACCAGTCGTGATGCCTAACTAGGATCTTTGGGCCGCCAAGCGCGTGTGGCTCGTGTGGGCAGCGCGTGCAATTGCAAGCTTGCCAGGTGCATTTTTGCGCACTGACGCCAGTCGCGACATTTATTTCTGACCTTCTTGAAACTATACTCCGTTTCACCTTATGTTGTACCGCAGCGAAGGCTAGAAGCGCGAGCTCATAGCGTTGGGAGCTGCTCTTAACGCACGAGGCTTGTGCCGCCGAGATGTGCCCTAGAGCAAGGAGCTCGCGCTTGTAGCCTTTCCTGCGGTACATCATAAGGTGAAACAAAGAAAAAGAATGCGCATGCATAGCTTTGACAGGCGCTCAAGATATCCGAGAGCAGCAGATTCCTAAAACTCCTTAATATCACGTCACGCCCCGGGAAAAAGGAGGAGGCTTCAGCAGTATTTTAAAAATTAATTTCTACAGCCGCCGTGCACCACATCTGAAAAAATATCTCGATATTCGTGACCCTCAAGGCCAAATGAAGACTATTTAGGTGTTTTTTTTCCTCAAATACAGGACCACTTCAGTTAACAAGTGCATCGTCGCTTGGCAAGTGGTGTCTCGTTCTTTAAAGATTCTATTCTTTCTAGTCGAAAAACCAAAACTGCGCTACCATAAAAATGCACAATTGCAGAAACCATAACAATTCACAATTGCAGAAATGATAACAATGAACAATTGCAAGCTCTACTTGTGATGGCAAGCACGGGAAAATGCAAGCCTGGCAAAGCTACCACCACGTGCTCCGCTGAATGTGCTTGCACGGATGGAGGGGCACCTATCTGTATGCAGGGCTAGCAACTGCGCAAGAAAGTCGTCACGCGTCCTTTTGGTCTTTTTTTTGTTGTTTTTTGTCAGCATTTGTTGAATTAGGCACCTACTTTCAGGGATTACAATAGAGAGATCAGTTAGTTTCGTGACGCCAATGCCGCCGGAATGGATCATGAAAACCGTTGTCTCTCTGCATGCGCGACAACCCTGTCGGAGCTGTGCGCGAGCCGAACACGAGAGCGGCACGAGCCATCTCGTGCTGAGATGGCTCGTGCCGCTCTGGTGAGAACAACATGCATTTGTGTGTGTGTGTGTGTGTGTGTGTGTGTGTGTGTGTGTGTGTGTGTGTGTGTGTGTGTGTGTGTGTGTGTGTGTGTGTGTGTGTGTGTGTGTGTGTGCGTGTGTGCGTGTGTGTGTGTGTGTGTGTGTGCGTGTGTGTGTGCGTGCGTGCGTGCGTGCGTGCGTGTGTGTGTGTGTGTGTGTGTGTGTGTGTGTGTGTGTGTGTGTGTGTGTGTGTGTGTGTGTGTGTGTGTGTGTGTGTGTGTGTGTGTGTGTGTGTGTGTGTGTGTGTGTGTGTGTGTGTGTGTGTGCGCCTGACGAAGCGCTCAGCTCTCGCAGTTGAACGCTGCTTCAAAGTTCGGCTGGGGCTCCTGTTCAATCAGTGAAGCACCAGCTGAACACGTGTTCTAACCAAACGCTGAAACAGCAGTCGGATCCACTGTGGGCCCCGCGCCCGATCAAGGAAGAGGAAGTTGAGAATACAAACTACAGGATGGGTAAACATCTAGCTTTGTGGAAAAACAAGGTTGAGAAAGTCGCCTGTATAGTTCGATATCCTCGCCGATGAAAGTAGCAAAGCGTCTATAATCTGTTTAAAAAAGATTGTTGCTCTGCCTAATAATTTCAGTAGTTTTAAGTGGTTTCTCGAGATTCCTCTGTTAGGTGTTTGGTTTTTGAGAGGGCAACAGTGCGGTAGATAATTTGACACCTACAATTTATCAGGAACAAGAAAGGTAAAATATGGAATACAACAAAGGCAACAAGCCGCAAAATAATTATCGCCGTACACTAATATGACACGAAAATACCACTGCCAAGAACAAAATGCAATCACCTTTCAATTAGAGCACATAAAGAAAACATTTCATAGTATCACAACAGGCAAGTTAATTCGAGTGTGTTTTCTTTCTTTTTAATTGTAAGTCTAATCAGATTATTCCCAATTTTTGTGTGTGGGTGTGATTTACCTTGTTTGAGATGAAATGACTGCAGGGTTGGACCACGATGGCATTTCTGAAATGCATTTTGTATTAGCACTATTGTGTCGCGACACGATCGTATGTAAAAATAAACAACTCTTTCTAGCACACCGACATTCAGGCTGAAAATATTAGGGGTTTTCAATAAAATTAAATGAAGATCGATTGGTGAATTCTTAAAGAAAGCGTTAGCATGACCTTTGGGAACTGCCACACACGTCCCCCTTTGAGAAAGGCTAACGCTGACGCCTTCAGTTTTCGGTTTTGGCTTTCTCTTTTAACGCAATATCGTTAAGAAGCTTGTTTACCAGAAAAAGCAGGCGTCGGTGGGGTTGTGACGGGAAAATCCTGATTGGTCGACAGGGTCATGTCACAACCCGAAAACCTCGCGCGGGAATTTCAAACAATTCACAACGCTCACGTCGAACGGGACGTTACGCGTGAAATGAAAGTAATTTTTAAAAAGATGAAAGTAGTGTATCGGAACATATTTGAAGACATCAAATTTGTTGCAATTGTTTCTAGATAACTGTACGGGAAAAGTAATGGAAAGTAATTAGGAAACGTAACAAGTAAAGTAATCTGTTACTTTTCAGTGAAAGTGTTATGAGTGCGGAACGCGAAGAAAAGACATTCAAATAAGATTACACTTAACACACTGATCTTTA
The DNA here is from genome assembly GCA_037355805.1 of Ixodes ricinus. Lineage (NCBI taxonomy): Eukaryota > Metazoa > Arthropoda > Arachnida > Ixodida > Ixodidae > Ixodes > Ixodes ricinus. The sequence continues at coordinate 40,344 of JAZHYW010023759.1, forward strand.
ATGGCCAATAAAGAATCCATTCCCGTCCTTCCTACACAATTTTAGAAGGCGGCGCAGGTGGCGCTAGTAGCCTGTTAACGCTCCTCCCCCAGTGGCGTTTTATTTTTCATGGTCCCGGAGAGTACCCCCGGAGAGGTCGCCGGACTCTTGCGCTCCCTCTTAATACAGCGGGGCTCTCCTCGACCAGGCCTGGTAAGGTGATGGGCAGGCCTCCACTGATGATGTCGGCTGCTGCTCAGGTTCCGCCTCAGTAGGTGCGGTATTTTCCATCGGTAGCGGCAGCTCGCAATGCTCTTGAGGAATGACCTCTGGCTGGAGTGAATGATGCGTGGGATTTAGTCGAAGGTTATCCCCACGTCTATGCCAAGACGCTCCATTTTCCAGGCTAATCTTTGCTGAGGATGCGCTCAGTGGGCCCGAAACTGAAGCACGCACACCGAAGTTCCGGACAAATACCGGTGTACCAGAATCGAGCAGTGGACCTCGGTGGCAACCTTGTTCAACGTGCAACTTGTGCCTTCAGTTGCTTCATTTGGACGGTGGTCCGAAGGCTGCGGTGCGTGATGTATAATGCCGTCTTGATTTTTGCGCCCTTAAGCAACTCGCATGGTGCGCGACTTCTTACGTCATGCGGCGTCGTTTGGTACTGAAACAGGATCCTTGCCACCCTTTCTGCTGCTCCATTAGAAACTCGGTGGTATGGTGGTACAAACACGCAACCAATGCCATTCAAATGCAAGAATTCAGCATACTGGCTGCTGATAAGTGTGGGCCCATTGTCAGAGAAAATTAGATCGGGTAGGCCATGCTGCACAAAAACGGTCCTGAGCACCAAAGCTGATGGCCCCTGCTGAAGGTGACGGAACACGATGCACTTTCACCTACTTGTATAAAACCTCAACCATAACTATGAAGTAGTGGCCCAGGAAGAAGCCCCTAAGTCGATAGGGAGCCTGGACTACGGCTTTCAAGGGAAAGGTCAGGGCGTGATGGGCACCCCACGAGGAGACTTGTGGTAAGCTCGACAGACATTAGATTATCTCACTTGGTTGGTGATAGACTGTCGATCCCAAGCAACCAGACATAGCATCTCGCAATCATCTTGGTTATTTTTACTCTAGGATGCACAGCTTAAAGTTGAAGCACTTGGAGTTGTAAAAGCGTAGGCACTACTATACTCCGTTTTAGAGCGCAGCTCCTCTAAGCGCTCCGATTTCCGACCATGAGCAGGCACGCGTCGCCGTTGGCGTCGCCGTCGGCGTCGCCGTCGGCGTCGCCAGTCGACGTCGGCAGTAACCGCAGAGCGTCACGTGTCCTAGAGTCACGTGACCGCCCTGGACCACGTGGTCCCAGACCACGTGAGCCACACGATCAGCGTGACCCTCAGGCCCCAGGTCACGTAGACACGCGCTAGGTCTCAGGTCACGTGCACCAGGGACCCTAGCACGCGCTGAGGTCCTAGACCACGTGAGCCCCGGGTCATTGTACGCCCCTAGGCCACGTGGACCCCTAGACCACGTGGCCCCTGGTCAAGTGACTTCTCGAGCTCTAGGGCAAGACCACCACTGAGCTCAACAGTGGCAGAGAGCGACACGCAATAGCGTGGGGTCCAGGGAGGTCAGAGGAACCGGATTCAAGGATGAGGTCGTCGGATGTGGAGGTGGTGACGGACAAGGATCCCCAGTTGCGTCATCAAATTTGCAAAAGAGAGATTGAATGAAATGATCGTTTTTGTCCTGAAATCACACCGCAACAAAGCGAGTTTCGGCCAGCAGCGCTGCGTGCGAGTCTCTTGAGTCACCACCAGTGCCAGTAAGCTCGTGCTAAGGCAAGAACATTCCAACTGAATATCGTTGCACAGCCCTTAAGGGTGAACGGAGTGTACACAAGGTTCCGAAGCAAAGTGTAGCTCTTTGAGCCGCAGCAACTCAAGAAAGTGGACTTCTTTTTCGCAGCGAGTACGTCGTTGGCAATGAAATATTCGTGAACTCGTTTCACGTTGGCAGGCCACTCATCGCCTCCCCCATCACAGGCTTCATTCCGGCCGAACGTTGGCATTATTGTTTTTTTTTTTTGTAGCGTGAGTTACACTGGTTGAGGTTGAACAGTTTTGCGTGGCTCGCATAATGAGCCGTGCTCCGTGCTGCGCAAGCGGGAGGAGCAGTGACATCGCACGGCGCACAACTGGCGCGCCGGAGCCGCCGCCGCCGCAGGCTCCGCCGCCACCACGCGCGCCTCGCTGGTCTGAGACATTCCAGAGGAGTGACGTCATAGCCGTGGCAGACGCACTGGCGCCACCGCGTGCCCAGCTGTCCGCCTCCGTTGCGCAGTAGCCAAGTCTGACGCTGCACCGGAGCCGCTTGATAGCGCCTCTGATTTTGTGCGCATAAGCTCACGCTACGTATATCCTGGCATAGCCGAGCTAAGCCACTGCAATTTTTTCTTATTCGTCGGCAATTGTAATGAGCGCGAAACGCGAAGTAAAGACATTCGAACTGGATGACTGTTCACAACATACTGATCCTTAATATCCAATAAAGTATCCATTTCCATCCTTCCCACACCATTTTCGGAAAGAGGGGCAGGTGGCGCTAGTAGGATGTTAACAGAAAGCAAATTTTAATGGTAATCCTTAACATTTGAGGCTCGGTAATTTGTAATTGCAATACATTACATTTTTCAAGTAATGGGCACAAGTCAGTGTATGGGACCTCCAACTGCGACTTAAAGCTCCGCACATTCTAGAAGCGACGCCATGCCTTCTCTTTTGTTCTGAAGGCATCAGAAACAGACAACTTAACAAAGCCTATACAAACCCGGTTTTTTCATTGGACCGCCTTCTCAACATTTTAAAATTGCAAAAAAATAAGCCAATATGAGCCACCTTTTTTTTCATGGGGATTTTTACTTACGTTAATGAGGAACGTCGCGCACGATCGTCCTTAAAACCCCTACCGGAAAATTTATCGAGGAAAGTGAACATCTTTATTGTTCAGTACGCGAAAACAAACTAAACGCTCACGCCTCCAAATTGTGCGCATGTGTTAACCGGTGACTTAACCTGAGGGAGAGGACGGCCATAGAGGGCCGAGAACGATCGGTTAATATAAAGAGGTACGTATACAGGGCGCGTGGAAATATGAACGGCCTATACTTCGTTTCACCTTATGTTGTACCGCAGCGAAGGCTAGAAGCGCGAGCTCATAGCGTTGGCAGCCGCTCTTCAAGGGAAGATGGGGAGCTTCTGAAAAAAATAAGTTAGAAGTGAATTCTAGTGTATCTTTACCCCGTGAACCCGAATACCCAAACCTTTTGCTGCGCAAGTAGTGTGAAACGCGAGAAAACGCGAAAGAAAGTCGCTGTACGTGACGTCATCGACGGATCTTTTGGCTGTCCAAGGCTAGGGAGGCGGGGCTTCAGCCTATTTTGAAATTGCTCTTATGGCTCTCCGGCGCGTCGCATTGAAATATAATTGTGATATCTGTTATTCTAAAGGCCAAATGAACGCAATTCAAGCGTTTTTTCTCAAATGCAGAAGTGCCCCATCTTCCCTTTAAGTCACGAGAGCTTGTGCCGCCGAGATGTGCCCCAGAGCAAGGAGCTCGCGCTTGTAGCTTTTCCTGCGGTACATCATAAGATGAAACAGAGTATAGCAGTGTTCAGGCCAAAGTGGCATAAGCCATGCCGCATTTTGTACTGTCAAAATGTGGCAGGTCGTGTCAGAGCGTAGCATGTCGAAGACACCTTTGCTGCGTTTTACCACTTTGGGCTAGCACGTGACTGGGCCAGCTCATATTGCAGCTGACTGCTCCTCAAAATAAAAATTCCAAGCAAAATGTGGAAAGACTAGGTCTGATTCGTTAGGCTACAGTGCATACCGCGAAACTTCTTTCTTTTCGGCTTCACTGCAGGATATCTTACCCTGACACCAGCTATAAATTAAGACTAACCCTAACTCCCATTCTAAAAAATAAAAAAATAAAAAATTTGGACGCTTTTTTTTATTAGGTTTCGTAGTTAAGCTTCGTAAAACTACTTTCCCTTGTGAAATTAGTTATTCGCATCCTGTAGAAGATAATATTGGCACGTGCTTAAACTTACTTAACCAGGCCTGGGAGTGAGGGGTTTGTGCAAATTTTCCTTCTATTGTCTTCCGACCATGCAGTAAAGCACACATTAATTCCGGAGTGAGACCTAAAGATAACAGCTTAAATATCAAGCACACTAGCCAGATTGAGGACACCACGGCGTGCACTGTCATTCGAAGAAGCTGCTGGCGTTAAAACGCTCCGAACTCCATCGACTTTTTCATAGTAAGTTAGCTTTCAAACTTAAGCTCGTCAACCATTCGCAAAATATATATATATATATATATAGGGTGTCCCAAGTCGCCAGGCTCGATCTAAAAGGACCGTTAAAAATCGACGCCTGCACGTAGCAATCTATAATTTTTGTCAAAGGTGTATTTCACAGGTCGGTTTTTTCTTGTAAAACTACAAAGCGTAGTTCTGTTTGTGTAAAAAAACAGGGCAAATAAACTTGCCAGGCTCAACGGCGGGCGGCGAGGCAGACGACGAAGTCGATTTGCGGGGTGCGTTTGGCACGCGTATTGATAGATAGCGTCTGGAGCAGCGTCCGAAGATGCAAACAACCAGCGAAAGAAAGCAGACGACAAGCAGACGAAATCCGTTGGCAGCAAAAGCGCCGTCGTTAGGCAAACGCGTTTTTTTCTTGCCTTTAAGTTTTACTTTTATTGCCCGCATTTATGATTTAACCAAAGGTACATACAAAAAGACTATGTTCATTTGAATAAACCATGGTGGTCGCGGGCGGTGTCGTTAAGGAGGTAGCGCCATTTTATCAATACGAGCGCCAAACCCGTCCTGCTACTCGACTTGGGCGTCTGCTTCGCCGCCAGCCATGAACCCTGGCAAGTTTCTTCGTCCTATTCCTTACAGAAAGAGAGCTACGCTTTGTAATTTTACAAGAAAAAACTGACCTGTGAAATATACTTTTGACGAAAAGTTTAGATTGCAAAGGTTACTTGGGGATACCAGTATATATATATATATATGCAGGTGCTATTATCGACATGATCGAGACAGGTCTTCGTCCATTCCTGACGAAGACCTGTCCAGGTCGAAACGTCGAATAAAATCCTCCTGGTTCGTATCATATCATATATATCTATTACGCCTTCGACCTCGATAACATGCCTATATATATATATATATATATATATATATATATATATATATATATATATATATATATATATATATATATATATATATATCATATATACAGATATATATATATATATATATAGGTATATCATATACTCGTATCATAGGCACTTTGCTACACGCGCACAGAATTGAGCCGCCATAGCCGACCAGTCTTTCTGTCTTACTGGAATACCGAGCCACTGAAGCGAAGCGTTGTACGAGCCTCCAGTGGCTTCTTGTTAGAGCGACTGAAGGACACTAGTAGCACCTAGAAGTCGCAATGACCGCTGTCCAGCTGTGGCTAACGATGACTGTGAAGCTTGAACGATATAAGTAGGGAAGACTACATACTGAAGGTCGCTTATGGCGGCAGCCCATGTACAGCTGCTGCAAAACGCTATATTGTGAACGTTGGACGTTGGAAAAAAGTGCACCTTTATTTACTTCACCTTCTGTTGTACCGCAGGAAAGGCTACAAGCGCGAGACTTCCTTGCTCTATACTGTCGTCTCACCTCGAGCATCGGACTAACCGCGAAGGCTGTTGCTAGCGCGAGCGGCCAGCCTTGGCTGCCTTGACTAGAGCACTTGCTGCACGAGCACTCGTGCAGCCTCCGCGGCTTCATTCAAAGCGACTAGCTCGCGCTTTTAGCACGCGCGGCTAACAATAGTCCATACTAAGGTGAGACGAAGTATAGGGCACATCTCGGCGGCACACGCTCTCGTGCGTTAAGAGTAGCTCCCAACGCTATGAGCTCGCGCTTCTAGCCTTGTCTGCGGTACAACATAAGGTGAAACGGAGTATTGGCGACGTGCGCGATCGAAAGCGTCGCTGTGGTCGGCCGGCCATGATTGGCCGAATGCTGACTATGACGTCAGGAAAGGATTTCTCATCGACGAAAATAAGAGGAATGTAAGAGCTTCAATTTTGATGGTGTTGGCAGTGTCGCTTTGAGAAGGTAATGATTTCTAGCATCCACCATGCTAATTGCAAACACCATAGAAGTTGTTGTTCGCAAGGTAATGACGTCACGAGAGGGAGCCATGGGAGGGCGCCACCAAAACATCTCGCCGCTAATAGTCATCAGCATACTCCTAGCGAAAGGCCTGATAAGTCTCTGAAGGCGATACTTTTGTTGATTCTATTTTTCTGTGTGTGCTATGCTAGCGCGCGTGGTCACAGGCTTGCATGCTACAAGCGTGGCTCGTAAGCACCCTGAGATCGTGCAGGGTTGAGCAGAAATATCCTAATATGTAGGATACCTCAATGTCCTCCTGGAAAGGGTGATGCCACTTTTTGTAGTACCCGATGCCGACAGCACGCGCTCATGGGTAAAATACAAATAAATCGACGAAAATAAAATGTCGCCATAGCACAGTCAGCGCCACAAACGCGTGCCGGGACACGCTCTTTCACGCGCTTCTGAACAAAAAAAAAAAAAAGAAAAGTGTGAGAGAAAATGGCCAGATGTCTCCACCCGAAGCAAAGCGCACATGAAGGCATTCTACTAATATGTATTGGGAAATAAAAAAAGTTGAATGAGTTGCAAAGAAGGCTAAAATACTTATTCCGAAAAACATTTATTTTATGAAAACTTATTTCAGATATTTTCATTCTCTGTAGACCTTGTTTGGTGGCTAGTGGATATGAAAAACAAAAAAGAAGCACGATTTCTATTCTTTTCAACAATTACAATATATTTTCTTAACCAACAAACAGGTGCTTACTCTGAGAGGCAAATTGAATTTTGACGTTAACGTTTTGGCGCCCGAAACAATTTTTTTTTTTGTAAATTTAACACTTCCCGTTTTGCGGATTACTAAGAAAACCAAACGGGCCATCAATAGGTAGAAAATACGTTTCTACTGAGGGTACGTTTCTTGCTTTTTTTTTTCTCTTCGCCTTTTCTAATCTTTAGGCGAAATCAGATGAACCTCTAAATAACTTTAGCGACTTCATAAGTAACCTCGGGAGTTCACTATGCTATTGTCCGTTATGAACACCTCTTTCAACAGTGATCTTACTATGTCACGGTGGAATGAAGCGGTGCTACCTTTCCTGTCTGGAAACAAATTGGGGTGTGTGTATGTTTATTCAGCCTAGAACATAGTCTGTTTAAATGGGCGACATGTCTCGCAGCTGTAGTTGAGCAATTTAGCCAGTACAGTACAACCGGTAGCCTGGGGTCTTTAACGTGCATCACGCAATAGTGACACACGACCGCACGCCGGTACGATGCTCATCCATATCGAAACGGGCAGGGTGGGGATTGAACCCAGGATCCCTGGGTTATACTGCGCAAGCTTTCGCTCTAAGTGCTCCTAGCTGGTGTGCTGTAGCCCATTCGGCCACCGATCCTTTTTTCTTTATTGCACTTGGCCACCGATCTCTCTTTATCTGTCTGGACCACCGCGGTCTGGACTAAAGCCCTTCGATGTGTTTGCGTTTGTCTTGCAAGTGGCGTCAAATGCGCCAGTGCACAAGGCCCGTGTCTCGAGCTGCCCTTGGAAGCAGTTGTCGGCGCAGTACTGAAATGAGCGGCCCTTGGAAGCGAATGGCAGCGGAGCACCCGCTTCTCGCACGTGTCTTGCGCGTTTCCACAACAATTAATGGTGGCCGGTACTCCTAAGCGTGAATTTTATCAAATGAATTTAGTCTGCACTTGCCGGCAGCGCCTTCAACTTATGGAATTTACGAGGATAACCCGAGTGTACCATGGCTTTGTGTATTTGAGTGGTTCTTTTTCGCTGACAGGCAGACAGACGGAAGGTGTCCTTTCTTGCCATACCCGTTGCCAATCTTGTCAGCTGCTGTGCACTTGGCGCACGATTGTGGACGAGTAGTAGAGCCGCGCCATTTGCTTGGACAGAGAACTTTTCGGTACAGTTCACGGGTGGGAAACGGTTGCTTCGTGTTGCTTTTGACTCGACGCGCAGAAGTGTGGACCTGTTCGACGAGGTCCACACCTCTGGACGTGCAGAAGTGTGGACCTCGCCACTAACTGAGCTATGCTTAGGGTCGGCACTCTGTTTCCCAATATTGTTGTTGGCGCCGCCATCTTGGTGCTTGTAGAGAACAGACGCAACTGCCGAGCGTCATGATTCAAAAGTGCGATTTCATCGGCATTTGATTCGGCCTAGGAAGCTCATGTAATATTGCTTTGCTCTGTCGCGAAGCGTTTAAACATGTGTGGAGGACGTAAAAGCGTTTCCTGTAATTTCAGATAAATTTTCAGATAACTGGCAGCCATGATTTTAAGGCACAATATGGACAAGTGTCGTTACCCTGAAGCATAGCTTATTTAGTGGCACTAGGGAAGATCATGGCGGAACAGCGCAGCACTGAGCTAGATTTCAGACGGCACGTTCTTCTATATATAGTGCCACTATATAAGCTATGCTTCAGAGTAACGACACTTATTCATATTGTGGCTTAAAATCATGGTTGCCAGTTATCTGAAGAGTTATCTGAAATCACAAGAAACGCTTTTCCGTCCTCCACAAATGTTTAAACAGTTCGCGACAGAGCAAAGCAATGTCACATGACCTTGCTAACACCGAATCTAATGCTGAAGAAGTCGCACTTTCGAATCATGCCGATCGGCAGTTGCGTCTACTCTGTATACGAGCCAAAATGGCGGCGCCCACAACAATGTCGAAGAACGGAGTGCCGATACTCTAAGCGCAGCTCATTTAGTGGCTCTAGTTCTTCCCAGAAGTGGCGCGCGGCACGTGTCTCGAGCATTTCCACAAAAATGATTGGCACCACTTTTCCCAGGATTACAGTGTCCTGGAGAGTTGTAGTGGCAAAGTGGCGGTATAGGCGGTATAGGATATAGGACACAGGAAGTGCAAAACTGCCACTTTATTTCTTTATTTTGCTTTTCTAGCTTTACATTAAGCTCTAAAACTGTATATATATTTTCTTGTTTTGCAAAACAACGTTTGCGTGAAATGTGGTGGTCCAAACGGCCGCAACGCCGCACCTTGTGCTTTCAAAAATTTCGAACATGGATGGAACTTCGCATTTATTCGGAAATCAGAGCTTATTCTACGTTTTGTAAGCCACTGCAATCTACGTATGTACTGGCTCGTATCTCGCGCCGCCTGTTGGCCGCTTCCGTCAGCGGCGGACGCAGAGCGAAGAAGATCTAGCTCGCGATCGGCGGCGAACAGCCCTTGGCCCGACCCCACCTCGAGCGCCCGACCTGCATTCGCAGCTGCGAAAATGCAACTCGTTTGTTCCGGAAAAATCTGTGCCATCTATGAGGAAAAGGGTACAAATAAATAGCGGTTGAATCCCTCTAAAAGCGGCGCTGCAACGATTTTCGTATTTTGCGCAAATACCGCTTAGAACGGATCCTTGACGTTAATGACCTATGAAATACCCGTTCGTTTTTCACCTCACGCAATCGAAATCGCAGAAAAAAATAGAGAAAAAGTCAGCAGAACCCATCCTTTGGGAATGATTATCTACGTTAATGCGAATAGCATCAAACGGTGCGGAGTTATGCGCGTTCGTCAGGTGGCCGGCACACTCTAGATACGCCAGCCCACTCTTGAGGCGATTCTAAATTTGCTGACACTTTCACAGCCCTGCGCACGATCTCCGCAGCCCAGCACGTGCGTTTGTGTCACTTAGGAAGGCGAGCAAAGCACGCGCCATACGCACAAACACTCAAAATGGTACCGACCAGACTTTCTGGCGTCTCAGCTAGTCTCAACCAACGGTATTTAAACGGTTGTTTATATCTTTACCATAGGACGCGCTTTACAGCGCTGTCACAGCTACCGGTGCGCGCGCGTCCATGCACGAGGGCTCATTCCGCTCTCGTGAGGCTGAGCACGGCCGCTACATCACCCTCTCCCGAGCGCGGGAGAAGGTGAGCTAGCGGCCGTGCTCAGCCTCACGAGAGCGGAATGAGCCCTCGTGCATGGAACGCGCGCGCACCGGTAGCTGTGACAGCGCTGTAAAGCGCGTCCTATGGTAAAGATATAAACAACCGTTTAGAGTGCGTTGAATGACTGCCTTCATAGCTCTGTGGTTAGTGCGTCTGCCTGCTGATCAAAGGGTCAACGGTTCGAATCCCAGCCGGCGCCGGTCTTTTTTATTTATTTATCGACCCGCGGCGTTAGAGGTTAGATAGCCAGATAGATAGATAGATAGATAGATAGATACATAGACGAAAAGTGCGTGAAGTATCCAAAGAATGCTATTCGCAT
>JAZHYW010023760.1:0-11853 GCA_037355805.1 Ixodes ricinus
ACGTCATCAGTGACGTCAAGTGACCCCCCACTGAGGCCATGTGACCCCCCTCCCCTTCCGCCAAGGTCTCTTGCCCCCCCCCGTACCCTCCCTCCTCCTCCTCAAGAGCTGCGCTCTGAGTCGGCGTTACAGGGAGTTGTAAACGGCTTTCACTTTTTACTTGTGTTCACTCATTCCTATGAATCAACACAACCTTGTGGTGTAAATGACTTTACTTCAAAGCGCCGATAGCCTAATTAGGATATATGTTTGCATTAGTTAGAACGCATATAACACGCCTTTCCTCTTGTGTAAATTAATGAACTAACGCCGTAGCAGTTAACCAGAACCGAAACTCGTTTAAAGGGCAATTCCGCTCAATTCTGAAGATTTCGGGAAAATTAGTGATATCGAATTAAAAAGCCCTAGTAAAAGACACTACGTCGTTTGCTTCGCGAAAAATCGGATACATATTTTTAAATCTAATTTTAAACACGAGCGGAAATCGAAACCGAAACTTCGGCTCCGTCCGGCAACATTAACCTCGGGCCGCCAAGAACATGGCCATCACGTGGTACAAGATGTCACGTGATCCTCGGGCCAACGACGCGCGTGATCGGGGCGGGCGTGTGCCAGAAGCAAGTGTCGTCTGCACCGCAGTTTTCGCCACGTTTTGGTGTCTACAAGATTCGACGAAGTCTGCACAACTGCAGCATAAGTCTGCGCACGTGGTGCCCGTAGTGTGGACGAAACTCCGAGAGGCAAAAATCACAAACTGTGAGACGACGACGGCGGTTGTGACGCGGAAGACGGTGGTAACGGCGGGACCACGGCGGGCGGCCGGACGGCTCCCAAGAAGCGCGCTGCGCAGGCGCGTTACGCCAACCACGTGGACACCGCTGAGCGCCGAGAGGTAACGTTGCTGACGTTATGCCTTACGCTCGCAGGGAAGTAAAAACAAGCTAAAGGGGGCAATGGTGATGACGTTTAGCTCAATGTTGGCTACGCCCCTACCGTAGCCTTCACTGCGCTGTTGGTTGCGCTTGAATTCGCCCGCTCGTGTCAGCCGATTTCGGCAACTTGGCGAGTTGCAAAGTTTGCCGGACCGTTTAAAAACATTTAGACAGAAATGCGTCGTAATACTTGACGTGTGGTCTTGCTAGGTGATACTGAAGAGGACTGCATTGTTTTTTCAAGACCAAAAATGAAGCGGAGTTGCTCTTTAAGAGGGAATTGTTTCTTTTGATGCAACCGCGATAGAACCGATATTTTCATTTGAAATCACCCCGAACCGGTACCGCTAAAATCTAGCCCGTAACTGATCGAGACAACTTACTGTTTACAAACACAAGCTGTATCTTGGCTGCCAAGAGCCTTCCGGTCGCTCCGGTTCGGCAGGCCTTCCGTGCACGGAAATGACAAAGTCCTCACGTTGTGCTATTGAACCTATAAAATTGGATCGATCTTCTTACGGGAGTAATAAAAGTCTGAAAAAATCTGTCGCTAATATTTAATTTAGCTAATCACTTGGAGAACTGATCATCAAAGCTTTCATGAACATTATCGGAGAACAGTAAAAGATAGTTTGTTACACAATCCAGATAAACTTTGGAAATTCGCCAAATAGCACATGAGACGCAGTGGACAGGGTATCAGCCTAAAGACTGATTCAGGATATCTGTCTGACCCTAAAGGCGTTGCTAACATATTCGCAAGTCACTTTAACGATTGTTTTTCTTTGGATGTTCCGGCAGATAGTGCACTTTTGAATGATCACTATTACTCAGACGTCTTCATGATTAACAGTGTCACTGTTAGCGAAATAATGGAGGCCTGAAGAAAACTGAAGCCAAAATTATCAACTGGCATAGATTCGATTCCCAATTTTATTCTCAAGGGTTGTTCTGAGTGTTTTTCAGCGTGGATCATGGTAACACTGATATCAAATCTTCATCTAGAAGAGACGCACCAGTATTGTGAAATGCCTGCATTGTGTTCTGGCCGCGCAGTAGATGTCCTTGACAGTACGCAAAACCAACGCGCTGTTCACCAGTGATTGACCGTGTTGTATTTTCATGGCGATTCTGTCAACAGCCAGTAGTAACCCGAGGAAGCACGAAAGGCGAAGGGGAGTTTTCTTCAGGGCAGGCCATCACTTGAGATGTTTTTTGTCGACGCTCATAGGTATCACGCTCGCTGGTGAACCGGTATCAACAAGCATTCGTAGCTTCCGGCCTTTCCAAAGCAAATCATCTTCAATCAGTTGAACCACGTCTCTGTTGGCTGAACTGTGTGAAGCTATTGCTAAAAGCATTTCTTCCCTCTCGCTTCCTTGTCAGAGTCATCCAGCGCGTATGCTCCTTCCTGGTTGGTGCGACCGGACTTGCATGTTGTCGCCAAGTGGCCCTTCTTCCCACACTTGTGGCACACCGTTCTGGCGGTGCTGAGTGATAGGCGCCGCACCTCCAGCGAGAGACACGTGTACCTGCGGCGCTGTTGCCTCGTCTGGAAGGACCCTGATTACTCTGACGAATTCGGACGAAAGGTGAACCACATGACTCGTCTTGCGAATCTGTCTTCCGCATCGCCTTGACGCTTTCGCCAGCAGTCTCGGACGAAATCGCAAAATCTTCCGTCTCTTCCAGGCTCAATGTCTTACGCGTAAGCAAGAACCGCCGTGCGTCATCATCACGAAGGCGACAAACGATTCGGTCTCGCAGCATCCGGTTAAGGGTCTCACCGAAATTGCAATTCTTGTCGAGACGCCGCAGGTCTGCGATGAAGTCCTGAATGTTTTCCCCTTCCTCTTGCGTACGTGTAAAAAACGAGTAGCTCGCTGAAATCTCGTTGGCTTGGGGATTGTAGTATTCCTCGAGGTGACTCACGACGACCTCGTAAGTTAGGCTGTTGATGGCCTCCGACTGACAGCGCCCTTGCATTGTCGCTCAGTGACGGCACCAGGAGCGCTCGACGAAGCGTCGAGCGCTCCTGATGTCACACCGCTCTGCGGCGCCGTGTCCCTCGAAGTAGGCTTCCAGGTGGACATGGTACGTGCTCCAACTAGCACGACGTTTCTTCAAACGTAGGCGGTCGGGAACCCATCTCGACTCCATCGTCCTTCAGCGCGCCCGCATGTCGCCAATTAATCGTCGTCGCCACTGAAATAACCACGAAAAGGACGATTGGAAACCTCGGAGTGCGGCTGCTAGCTTGGAAAGTTTATTCAGCTAGCCCTAGCCATTTTAGCCCCGGCTGTCGTCTCGTGGACTCGTGCGAGCACCCGCGCGCTAGGCGGTGTTGCAGTGACGTGGCATTCCGTTTGTGCACGCAACACGGGCCGGCGCGAGTGCAGGCTAAGGTTACGATGACGTAGAAACCTTCATATTTTATACTAACGGAACGAGGCAAGAAAGGGAGGGATTGTCTGCTGCGAGAGGAGCTCCGCAGCGAAGCGATATTTAACGCAAGTCGAAATAGTGTTTGACGGCATTTCATTTTGGGGAGCGAGAGATAAGCAGTGTTTGAAAAAATACACCTAATAAGTACTTGAAGTAAAGTACTAAGTAAATAGGAGGCACTTAGGAGGTACTAAGTAATAGGCACTTCAAGTAAAGTAGTAGGTACACCGGGCGCAATGTCCTTGATGTACAGTGTAATAAAGGTAATATAATAAAAAAACTAACGTTTTAACACAATCTTTCATGATGTCCACCAAATTTCATATAGTGTTTCCTAAACTGATATTCATAGCAACAGGATAAGGAGTGCATTAGTTATTTTAGGGCAAGGCGGAGAATTTCGGATGAAGTCAATATGACACAGAGTAGTTGATTTACTTTCGCTTACGAACTATTTAACACAATTAACTGATAAGGCACTTCTCTGTATAGGTCTTGTAGCCACCATTACTTCACCAAAAAATGACCGAATGACGTATCGGAAGACGACAGAGCTTTTTACATGACTATACACTCTTTTTTTTGTTAAAAGTTATAATAATAATATGATATTTTAATAACTTTATTCACCATATCAAATATGGTGGGAGCTGGGGAAAAAGCTGACAAAGCAGCTTGACGGGTCTCCAGCCCCTAAACAGGTACACAGCGGGGCCAAGCTTCATACAAGCAAGAAAAAAGCAACAACAAAATAGGCGGAAACAACCACAAAACGCCGTTCAGGTAAAAAAAAAAGATGTCTAACAGGCCGTCAACTTCACATAAAATAAAAAATTAAAATGCTCAAGAAAATTCCACATTAAGACAAGACAAAGGATAAAAAACATATTTATATAAAAAGTAGATAGTCACAGTAACTCACGCGGGCTATAAGATATTATATCAACATTCGAATTCAGGAAAGTGATTAGTAAAGTTGGCAGTGTATTTCTAATCATCTGAAGACCGTAATCTGTACGCGATGTATCAACCATCCAGAAATCTGAGTGGCGAGTAGAATATGTAGCCGTCTTTTCTAGGGATGCCATGCTTAGCAGGAAGCTATTTATCACAGGATATTCTTGTTTATACTTCATGATAAGCCTGTATTCGTATTGTTGAATAATTTTTTTTGTGAACCCTTTTACTCGATTTCAAACTTGTGCATAGTACTGGGAAAGCCAAGGACGTGAACGCCTGGTGATTGAGGGAGCTTAATTTCACGGAGACCGAATCTGGGACATGTTCTTTGAAGTCAAGAGTTCAACTTTCTTCCGCAAGTACCAGAAAAAATATTTTAAGTAAAGTACAGGTAGATACTGAGATAATGTTTTTTTTAAAATAAAGTGCAAGTTTTCTAGAACCAACTTAAAGTAGTATTTTATGTAAAATGTACTTTAAGCGGTTTCATGTAACTCGTTATAGTAGATATCTTTGACTCGGGCAGCACACAGCAACGCAAAATCAAATTCGAGAAAGAAGAAGGTCGCACACATTCAACGGAAGTCTCGCTGTCGCCGATGACAAAGCATGACACAATAATTTCACACACTCCGACGAAGAAAACGGCCATTTTGGAAAACTTGGCATAGACCATTCCGGCTGCTCACAATGAAAAACCACGGCCGCGACTGCAACGCACGAAAAGTAGCACGGCACTGAGGAGCACATTTTGGAAACGCGGCCCTACATGGCAGCACCCTACCCATCATCATAACTTCGCAAACAGCGAAGAGCCCATCAGCGCGTCAGAGACTGTCAGGTGACAACTGCTCGTTCAACCGCTTTTGTCCTAGGGAGAGCGGTCACGTGTTTCACTTCACCCTCTGATTTGCTTCAAGGCAGACTTGCATGTAGTTCAACTACTCTACTCAAACTACTGTAGCTTAAATGCTTTTTCGAGTAACTCGGTAACTTTCACTTACAACTTTAGTTGGGCAATTGGTACTTTAATTGAATCTTCGTTTTCCAGCTAACTTCAACTCAAATTACTAACTACTTTCAAAATCTAGGGCTAATTTTGCTCATCACCAAAGTTTGATAGCAGAAATAAATAAGACGCCGG
Organism: Ixodes ricinus; assembly: GCA_037355805.1. Lineage (NCBI taxonomy): Eukaryota > Metazoa > Arthropoda > Arachnida > Ixodida > Ixodidae > Ixodes > Ixodes ricinus. The sequence goes on from JAZHYW010023760.1 coordinate 5,482, forward strand.
CAGATGAAGTGCCATACCCGAACAATGCCCCCCCCTCACATTCCATTCCTACGCACTTATACTCGGCAGCCGATAGACACTGCATCACAGGCGTCCTTGGGCCAAGGTGGCGACGAGTAGCCGAAACATAGCACTGTCGCGCACGAACGCAAGTAGAAATTTATGCTTAACACGCCTTTGGTCGGCTATTGACCTAATCCGATAATGCCCGCAGGCGCCGCACCTCCAGCTGCAACCTTGAAAGACTGGGACACTCCGCGGGTTGTTGTTGTTTCCATGTTGTCTTCCTTTAGTGAGTTCTGACTCAAGCGGTTTGGGGGTTCCACGGTAGGCCCCACTGGAATGACCTCGCTGCTATGCGCCTGTTCCCATGTCCGCCTCGTCGTCAGCGGATACTCCCTTGCAAAGCCGGACTCCCCGCGCACAAACGCAGACATGGATAATCCGTTCATTGGAGCACGTTCCCGCTTCCAGCTGCAACGGTACGAGCGACAATGCTTGCTCACCTAATCCTTCTCGCCCTTCCGAACTTCCACTCCAGAAAGACCTGCTCTTTGTTGGAAACGATTTACTTGTCAGGCGTGTCAGGATACCGTTGTCGCCGGCAAGGGCTGCGAGTCACCCTTGGGAGATCCCTTCGTTGGACCCGACGTCAGCGGCGAAGTACAATACTTCGTTTCATCTTCTGTTAAACCAAACACATTTTTTTAAGTAGCGTAGCACTAGCTCTGCAACTATACACACAGTTGTCCGGATTACATCATCGTCGTGGCGCGAGACTTGATCCCTTGACGGTCAGGTGCAGTCGCTCAGCGTACTTCTCTGAACGTCGTGGGAATAAAGACGCGCCAGTCATAATAATCGAAAGGTGCCGAATAAAAAAGATAAAGGAGGGGAGTTTGTTATAAAAGACCCTCTAGCCGAGGCAAGCCTCACACGTTTCGTCATGGACACCGAAGGTGCCGACACTCGCTTACCCTACTCCGCACCATACTTGGGTATTAATTCAAATAAAGTAATTCAATTACTGCAATCTAGTTAATTTGTACTTTGTAATTGTAATTTGGCAATTTTTGGAATTGCACGTTAATTACTTTCGACTAAAAGGAATTGTAATTGTAATCTAATTATTTTCTAGTGTCAGAAATTGCGAAATTTCAGGCAGAATTACAATTACTTTTACAATACTTTCTTAAAGGCCGACCTACAAAATCATTTTCCGCGGGAGAAGAGGTTTCCTCCTTGCCACCCAGAAAGGAGGAAACCCCTTCTCCTTTCCACAGAGACTAGCTTCTAAACCCGCCCTTTTCAGGGGAGGAGGAGGAAGGAGTGCGAGAAGGGAGGGGGCGAAGGTCGTTGGGGAGCTCTTTCCTACCCTGCGGAAAATGGTTTCGTAAGTCGGCCTTTTAGCAGACGGAACCTCTTTGAAAGCCTCAGCTCTCGCACAAGCGGCCTAAAGCTCGGTGACACACTCGCACAATAGACACGCATGCACATACCCGCCCAACAAAAATAGTATTGCGTTGTTTGTTATTTTGTTGCTTAGACTGCGGGCTGAGAGTCAATCTACTTTGGAGTCTACCTCAATGGCGCCGTTTGGCGCCCTCTGCGGAGTGAGCAAACAACAATAGCGTAAACATGCCAAAATATTGAGAAAAAAATGAGCTTCAGCTTTTGGTTGAGCTTTGAAATTTTAATTGTCTACGTTTTTTGTTTTCTTTCTGCCATCTTTATACGTTCCTCTTCCAGTACTGTCGCATATCTCTATCTGTTTTATTTTCAAGTTTATTTCCTGTTGGGTTTACTTCGGATATTATTTGCGTAAGTATTTTGAAGACTGACCTCGCACCTATTAACATTGTCACCATTGATTCGGGAGTCCCGATTTGGTTCTATATATTTCTGAGCCATTATAATTTCAACTCAATGTAAATAATTTACAATACCATGATGTTTGTATGTGAATGCAGTCGTATTAGCGCGTGTGGATTAATACTTGTAAATTTTTCATATATGACTAATTGTCGCTTTTTTATTTGCCGAGCTAAGAAAGGTCTGTCAACCCAATTTTTTGAACCATGTTGGATTAACCTGAGACTGGGGTAGAAAAGAAACATCAAAACGTAGAAGGGAAAGAATATAGATCAGGACGACGTCTCAAACTGAGCTAACTGGTTTATTTTGTCCACCTCCTTATATAATCTCAATCTCAAGGTCATCTCCACCGAAACAAAACACAAACATACGAAGTCTATACAGTTCAAGCGCCACAGTCTTCACCACACAATGCAAAAATGTTGACAACCTTCACGGGTAGGCGCGATAAGGCAACATCCATTGACCTTCAAACTTGAACAAAATGATCTCTGCCCCTACTATTCTAAGCAGAGTTCGTACTTCCTGAATCATAACTCGCTCTCTCCACATAAAAACAAACAAAAAAACACGCACACTCTGAAACGGTAGTTGGCCCATTACACCTAAGAACCACACAAAAGCAAAACAAAAATCACAAGCAGGTCGCACTTCGAACAACCTAAATAAAAAATGAAAAAAATTACATTTTTAGAAAGTTTTTTTAATTGCGTCCAAAATGCAGTGAAGCCTGACTTATGCAGTTCCCTAGAGACTTTATCCGCAGTGTCTCCCTTACTACTCTCTTTACATCGTTCCTCTCTGTGTGTATTATTTACGTCTCCGACCAGAGCGCGTGCAGTTGTTACATTCATGAATATGTTTTGCGATTTCCGAGTTTTTGTGCATTGTTCTTTACATTTCTTTTATGTTCGTTTAATCTATCATTTATGCAGCGTGACGTCTGTCCTACATACTTAAATCCACAGTCCAATGGTATCTCATACACAACACCAGTCTCGCAACATACCGACTTTTCCCCATGAGCTTTTTTGCACTCACTCACACCTGTTTCAAATGTGCAAATGGCGTCAGTTTACATAATCTAAAATCTGAACTAAAGACCGTGTCTACTCCAAACTGCCTCGCACATGCCTTCAGGTTGGGAGAGATGTCATGATAATTGGAGATTACAGCAAAGCGGCGCCACTGTTTAAAATGGTGTCAGTTTACTTAATCTAAAATCTGAACTAAAGACCGTGTCTACTCTAAACTGCCTCGCACAAGCCTTCAGGTTGTGAGAAATGTCATGATAATATGGGATTACAGCCGAACGGCGCCACCAGGAGGATCCAGGACATCCACGAACTTTAGATACGTCTTCTGGGAGACAATTTCAAGCACTTCCGTGAGTAAAACCAATGGAACAGCACCAGAAGAACTCTGTTTGACCGCCTATAGAATGTGAAGCGAAGGCATGTCCTAGACATTATCAAAGACTTGAAGTCTCATGTTAATGGATGTCCGAAATCGTGGTTTCGATCTTGTATGGTGTGAGCCCCGGCAGTTTGTTGTCAATCCATGTGGCGAAGCATTATCACCTTGGACGGAAGAAGTTTTAGCTAAGGGACCGAAGTGTGGTCTGAATTTGAAGCCTTCGAGGATTGACGTGTTGTCTTCCATTCATACTGTAGCCAGAATGGTTAACCCAGAAGAAAAGGTTGCTTTTATAGATCATGCAATAAGTAGGATGGAAAAAGTAATGAATGTAACGTACCCAAATTACAAAAGAAATTTCAGAGAAGTCAATGCGGTTAAGAGGGAGTTGCAAACGAAGTCCTTAAAGTTGTTAGAAACAGATAAGTCCGGACGGTTTGGAGTCTTACCTATGGCAGTATTCAAGAAAAAACAGAAACGGCAATGGATACCTTGTTTTCGGAATGGGTAGAGAACATTGGAAAGTTGAAAAGAAACATTTGTGCAGTACTGAATGAGGATGAATTGAAGGATGTAGCAAAATGTATCACAAGTGCAATGAATTCAACATTAGGCATTACGTTTTTCCTAAAAGACCATAAGCCTGAAACGCCCCTTCGTGCGGTCATCAATGAGAGTGGGACATGGCAGAAAGTGGTATCAAAGTTTCTACAATGAGGGTTGGGTTATGCATGCTTAGAGAATTCATTATCACTTAGAAATTCAAATGAATTGATTGACAGTTTAAAGACTCATCATGGGAGGCCTTGTTCAGCGTTATCAATGGACATTAAGGACTTGTACTATTCCCTAGAAAATACTCGGTTAATGCAGAGAGTGAGGAAGGCATTGGAGCTGATTCTCGTTAAGTTCCAATCGGGCTCAGGTATATCGGTAGAAAGTTTCTTAACAATTTTGGAGTTTTATCTGAAGTCAACGGTAGTGGAGTACGAAGGAAGAAAGTATATACAAAAAGAGGCTGTTTGGATAGGGTCATCAGTCCCACCGATTTTAGCTGAAGTTTACTTAAACTCGTTGGATCATGCAGTGCACGATAATCTACAGAGGTTGTCCCCGGGTACGGCAATAGTGAGAAGATATGTAGATGACATCTTAATATGCACGTTTATTGAAGGTCTAACAGAAACCATAGAAGGTGTGATAAGGTCAACGGCTCCAGAATTTAAGTTTACAGTGGAAAAACCGGAGGATGGTGTTCTGCAGTTTCTTGATTTACGTATTCACGTGAATCGAGGGTTATGTTGGGAGTATGGTAAAGAAAATTCGAAACCGGTTTTGCCAAGAATCAGTTGTCATTCGAAGATCGTAAAGGCTGGAATTGTAAAGTCATTGGTCAGGAACGCGTAAGAAAGGTCATGTGTCCATCATATCACTGAATCAGTACAAAGGCAGTGGAAACGGTTGATTAGTGTAGGTTATGATGACAGTTTTATAAAACGGCAATTATAATTGTTTATTAAGGGCAGGAGAGAAACCGAACAGGAATCAAGGAACCGCTTTGCTGTAATCCCATATTTTTATGACATCTCTCCCAACCTGAAAGCATCTGCGAGGCAGTTTGGAGTAGACACGGTCTTTAATTCAAATTTTTGATTAAGTAAACTGACGTGATTTCAAACAGGTGTGAGTGAGTGCAAAAAGGCTCATCAGGAAAAATCGGTATTTTGCGAGACTGGTGTTTTGTATGAGGTACCATTGGAGTGTAGATTTAAGTATGTAGGACAGACGTCACGCTGCATCATATGACAGATTAAACGAACATAAAAGAAATGTAAAGAACAATGCACAAAACTCGGAAATAGCAAAACATATTCATGAATGTAACAACTGCACGGCGGTCTGGTTGGAGACGGAAATAATACACAAAGAGAGGAACGATGTAAAGAGAGTAGTAAGGAAGGCCATGCGGATAAAATTTCTAAGCAACTGCATAAGTCAGACTTCACTACAGTTTGGAAGCAATTCAAAAAGCTTTCTAAAAATGTAAATTTTTTTATTGCGATATAGGTTGTTTGGAGTGCGACCTGCTTGAGATGTTCCAAAATACCTGTAAAACATTTTTGCCTTGTTTGGTTTTCTACGTGTATAACGCACAACTACCGTTTCAGTATTTTTTTATGTGGAGAGGGCGTGTTATGATTTAGAAGTATGAACTGTGTTTAGAATAGTAGGGGAAGAGATCCTTTTGTTCAAGTTTGAAGGTGGATGGATGTTGCCTTATCGCGTTGACCTGTAAAGGTTGTGAATGTTCTTACATTGTGTGATGGAAATTGTGGCACTTGAACTGTATAGACTTCGTCCTTTTGTGTTGGTGGAGATGACCTTGAGATTGAGACTATATAAGGAGGTGGACTAAATAAACGAGTTATCTGAGTTTGAGACGTCGTCCTGTCTATTTTCTGTCCCTTCTACGTTTTGATGTTTCTTCTCTACCCCAGTCTCAGGTTAATTCAACATGGTTAATATTCTCCAGCTCGCCTGCACCCTTACGATCTAGTTTAATATTGTTTATTAAAAATTTAATAACTGTGATATAATAATATAATAATATAATAACTTTACAATAACTTTCTTAAAAATATAATAACTTTCACAATAACTTTCTTAAAAATATAATAACTTTACAATAACTTTCTTAAAAAATATAATAACTTCACAATAAATTTCTTAAAAATATAGTACCTATCAAAAATACAATAACTCTAAATATAAAAACTTTACTGTCCCAGACTGTTAATTTCTATCATGAATTTAACAAAATTCATAAAAGAAAGTTCAATACGTGACATTCATGCAGCGATTCCTAAGCCTCCTCAAACACTGGGGCAAGGAATGAACGAGTACGTTACATTCTATACAACTCGTCTAAAGTTATACGGCCCAAGTCGGGTTACTCTGAAAAACGAGTAATTCAGCAGAAGTAATTTTATTACTTTTGAAAAGTAATTTGTAATTGAAATAATTAAGTTTCACGTAGTAAAGCACGATATATATGTTTTCTGCAATGGTTTCTGCAGTTTC
>JAZHYW010023761.1:0-27892 GCA_037355805.1 Ixodes ricinus
CGGGTCTTCAATCAAGCTGTACGGAGAAAAAGTGGCAACATTGGACATCAGGCCCGCAGACGTTCTGCGGCTTTTTCTATCGCGTCAGCAACCATAATCGCGGGCGAACGTCTTGCGGTTCGCCCTCAAAGTTGACTTGAGAATGAACAGCGCTTTCTCAAGCACCAAACACGCAGCTTAGCGTTCAAGTTCTCTTATCGAGCAGCGCCTCTCAGTCCGTCTCTCACAAACAGAAGTGGACGCTCATGAAACGTTACAACGAGTTTCCTTAAGTATTATACCAGTTTCTGATGGAGGCATGAGCACAACGTCACTTATCACACTGAGACCGGGCTGATTTCGCAGGACCACGACGTTCGACCAACGGCCTGTTCTGGTGCAAGGATGAGTTTGACACATGTTCCGAACTTGGTTATATGCTGACCTTCTTCGAGTCCGTGGTCCTTTACCACTCAACATGTACAAAAAAGAGGAAGACTGGCGACCCTGTGGGGCTATGAGCACTAAAATAGGGCTTCTGTTCTAGATCACTACCAGCCACCTATCCGGACCTCGGAGGCATGGTAGAAGGGGTAACTATTCTCAGCAGAGTAGATTTGGTTAAAGCCTACTAAATCCCCGTCAAACGCATACAGACATTGCCAAGACTGTGTCGATACTACCGTTTAGTTTGTTCGGGGTTACGAGAATACCATTTGGACTTTGAAACATGAGCACTTCAACGTTTGTTGATCAAGTTCTTGCGACTTGAAATTCACATTGGTTACATCGATGACATCTTGGTATTCCATTACTTTAACTGAAGAACACGCATAAACAATATTCGGCAAACTCTTTTGATTTATGAAAGAATACGAATAGATTTGAAAGTAATGCGACAAAATGTGAGTTTGGTGGCAACCTTTGTCAAGGAAATACGTTTCTTGAACGCGCCACGTAGACAACCGCAAGGGTCGAACTGCCTGAAATGATGTACATCAAACTTTCCAACACCGACGGCAACAACGAAAGCAAGCGGGTTCTTGAGGGGCTCTCTAATTTTTGCTGTATTCATTCCTCATTGCGCTTATATACTAGTGCTTAACAATGCTGCAAAACAAGACGAAAGCATCATTGCACCAACATGGGGTGACACCTATCATGCCTTTGAAGGCGGTTAGAAATGTCATGGCAACACGTATACATGAGCGCCACCACCATCCTCGATTATGGTTGACGCCTCTGATGGTGCTGTGGGCTGCTCTACAACAGCAGGCAGAAGATAGCGAAAATCCATTGAAGTTAACTATCAAGCTGTCACCAACAGAAGGCTTCAGTTACGACACCTTTGGGAAGAGCAATGGCTAGCTATATACCTCGCAATCAAACCCTTCCGGCATTTCTGTTGAAGGCAAATTTTTGTCTAATACAAACCATAAACCACTGTGCATTTGTACGGGTATCCATTCTTTATACAAACACTACACGCGAGGTACGGCAGATGGCTTTCATCAAATTCGACCGACAACCACTTAAATCAGGGCACAAATGTGCCGCGGCTAATGCGCTCTCCGGGATCGGTGTGAATCGTGTTCTTCGAACACTCATCTGGTCTCCACAACAGGAGCACGTGACCAACGCTGATGCGCGGGAACTCCAAAAAACTCGAACAACTTCAGCAACACTTGTTTTCGAGGATATGCGCAGGATCCGCTGACCAACGGCGTGCTTTGCCGGTTATGTCGACAGGACAAACGCAACCATTTATTTCCCCGCCCATTGCGCGGAATGGTGTGCGATTCCTCGCGGCCTATCCCACAGGAATAAAGAACTGGCTAACGTCTTATTGTACCGGGTGTATCACTCATCAACGCGCCGATGTGCGGGCATGGGCTAAGACATGTGGACAATGTCAGCGGTAAAGATGCGCCGGCGCTACCATCGCACCCGTGGCGCGTTGAACCACCAGATGCCGCTGGCAAATTCATGGTAACATTGTGGGACCTGACTTCCGCAAGAATGCCGCTGCCTGGACCACCATGAGATCGTTTTACGCGGTGGCCCGAAGGTCGCTCCGATGAGAGACATCACAGCACGAAACAGTGGCGCAAGCGCGGGTTGCGATGGCAGGCGCAAGCCGATTTGCCGTTCCCCAAACCATCACCACCGACCAAAGACGACGGTTCGAATTCACTCACTGGTACCGGAAGCCTTTCCACATTTTTCCGGAGTCAAGCACATCCACTCCACGGCTTATCATCCGATATCCAATGGCATCGTAGAACTATTCCATCGTCCCAACTCAAGGCCATTGAGCTCAAGACCATTAGTTATGCTCGGAATACGAACAGCTTTCAAAATGAATATCAACTGTTGCAAGGCCAAGTTGGTGTACGCACATCACTCCGATCTGCCAGGAGGAAATCTCGAGACCAATCAGGTGACACCGGAAATTGAGAGTGCCGAAAACTATGTAAAGCGACTCCACATGCTCATTTAGGACCTCCGACCTGCACTACACCAGAGGTGCCGGTCGACACGTTACCCCTCCATTTCCGGCCTGATATTCAGCTCTGTACACACGTCTTTCTCAAGCCATGACGGAGTCAAGAAACCCCTACGGCCCAGGTACGATGGACCGTCTCGGGTTCTGAGACGCAGTATCAAAACGGTGACACTTCTGGCTAGAAGGCAACGAAGAAAGTCGTCTCGTTTTGACAGAGTTAAGGCTGCCCACCCAACGGCTCCGATTTTTGTGTACATAGATGCAACACCGTTTCAAAGACCTCGACAGGCTCAGTTCCAGACAGGCAATTCATGGAACTTGGGTCAGGGACAAGGCTTGCGCCAAAACATTGCCACAATGGCCACCTCAGGAACGTAAACACTCGCGTCACCTCCGCCTCCTCACTAAAAAGGGAAGGGGGGGGGGAGTACTTGTATGATGACAGCTCACGAAGAGAAGAGAAGAAAAGAAGCGCGATCGCGATGACTCGGCGGGAGGATCGCGAGAACTGGCAAGACGGATATTCAGAACGAGGTTAACTATCACTGTAAATATGCCAAATAAAACGTGATGTAGAGGAACGCACCTCACACGTATACAGGCATGTTTTTAGAGCGCAGCTCATAGGCGCCGTTCCGGCAGGCGGCGTCACCGTCGGCGTAAGCGCAGTTTACAAACAGGCGGGCCGCAGACCGGGCATGCGTGTGCGGAACCCGTAGTGACGTGGCGCTCCCTCGTACGGGCGGTGACGTAGTCAGCCAGCGCCCAGGTCAGAGTTGAAAAATTTTCAACTTTTCTCCTTCGGGTCGTGACGTGGGTTTCCCTATTTTCTCCACGGCCAATCAGCGCAGCGCTTCGCTCCTCTGCCGCAGCGTTCCGCGGTTGCGTGCGAATACCTCAGGTGCTCCCGTACGCTGCAAAGATGGCACGCCATTTCCGCCCGTCTCCGACAGAGAAAGCTGTAAATACGAAAATTGCCGCTGCCGCGAAGAGGAGCTGAAGTTGCCGCTGCGTTTGACGTACCCGAGAAAACCTATAAATTAATTCAATAGTTCAGCGGTACCCCTGGATCTACGACAGGTATCGTAGCGACCACAAGGCAGGACAAGCGAAATAACTCTATACGGTTACAATGCTATTCACATGGTTTCGGAGACACGGGAATTAATTTCGCAGCCCGGTAATGGCATCTTCAATGGAAATACTCGCGGTAGCGCTGAAGAGCCGTTTGGCAAAGGCAAACCAGTGGTTGGCTTGCTGTGCGAAGAGACCGGAAAGGCAGTGGTCAGCATATTTTCGGTACCGCGCTGGGCTGATTTTAAACGTGCTATGCAGCCGCTAATAAGGTCTTCGCACCGTTCCCGCAGTAGTCGAAACACTGAACGTCTGCTGGTACGATGCTCATCCAGATCAGGAAACTCGGCAGGGGTGGGGATTGAACCCAAAGATCCCTGGAGTTCTGCAGCACGCAGGCTTGCATGAAGTGACTCACAAGCGGCTCTAAGCACCCTGTCCCTGGCTAGCACAAAGGGACGAAGGAAGCACAACGGGCTTCCGTCAAGTACGATGCACTGGCAGGTGCACAACATAGTAAACAGAAAGAAGGCGTGTCGTATCAGCTGCCGCACATGCATGCCATTGCCATTCTTTCGCATAGGCCTGACGCATGATGAAATCTGACAAGCGCGTGACCGTTACGAAAGCTTCTCTCGACGAGTCCTGCCGAGTTAAAAATGATATAAACGTGGTTCCACTGCGGGAGCGCACGCACGCGCGTGAGCATTCCTGCGAGCGACGCGCGCACTCTTAGTCCGGTAACGGCTAATGAAACGGCTACAGCCTATTTAGGCGGCGTGACATACGGTGGATTCCGGCATGACAAGAGAGGGACCCTGAAAGTAATGCCGCGCGAGCCAGCGTTTCCACGTCATCCCAGGACCATTTAGGCGTTGCAACATCATTTATGGCGCGTGACATTAAGAGCTCCTCACATCGTTGGCGTTACAAGCTGTTTGTCGCGCTGATAATGTAACGCCGATAGAAAGAGGTAACGGCTAAATGCAGAGCACAAAAATAATAAACGTACAATTTCAAGTTCGGGTTTCGCCGGAGGCAGACGTGCGTTGGCAGTGCCACAGAGCAAAACAAACCGACAAAGCGCCGGTCCCGGGGCCCGAGCACGGTTGACCTTGAAGGTCTGGCGCTTTGTGCACTCGGTTTAGCGGCGACTAACGCGGCGGAACGTGGTACGAGGACCTCTCCGTTGTACTTTTTTAGAGGGAAGGAGGGGGCGGGAGAGTCGGCGACTCGGCGATTTTTGGACTAACCCACGGCTTCGCCTTTCGCCACGAGAAGGCGCGCAACCGAGTGACGGACTCGGAGTTCGGTTGCCCACGCCATTGTCTTTGTCTCCGGAACTTACGGACCCGGAAGGAATAGTTGCGCTGCGATGTTCACTCTCGCAGTCATTCGTGGCGTAGTTAGCAGCGGCCATTGTCGCCATGAAGGTTGCGAGTGTCAGGAGTTTTATGGGAGAGACAGGTGGCCCCATGGAAGTGGGGAACGTGTGCATCTCCGTTCGGCTGGTGCGTATACTGTGGTCACGCGCCTGCAAGCCATGAGCGTCTTGCGTTTTAGGTGAGCGTTTGGTACGTTTTAAAATTGCAGGTAAATTGTGCTCAAACCCGCCGAAAACTTTGAACCTCGCTGGATTGATATGAGGGCTCCGCAACATCCTTCAGAAACTCCACCTCTTCAGAAATAGAACGCAGCTCCTTTTGCATTCTGTTCAGCCTTGAAGACAAAATGCTAAGGACTCATAAATATAAAGAACGAAACCATTGTGACGCACTCCACTGTCACCACTAATCATGAGATTGAAACTTTTTTTTTTTTTTAAGTCGGTTCTTCTCGTTTTTAAGTCGGTTCTTCTCGTTTTTAAGTCGGTCAGTTCTTCTCGTTTTCGATTCTTGTTACTTTCTTTCGAGCTGACATACGGTTTTTGCATATAGTGTCCTATTTCGGTGCTCCGACCGCCATAAAAAAAAAACAAGCAATTGCAAGACGACGTATGATGTCGAAGCGCTAAGCACGCAGGCGATAATACTTAGTCATTTGTCTCTTTGCAGTTCATTTCGGGTTCGAAAGTGTTACCGACATTAGCATTTTTAACAGATCAGACATCAATGCCGCCGTCTTGCTTTTTGGAAGGTATATACGCTACAACGTATTTTTATTGTAACACCAGTCTTCACTTGCAACCATTCGGTTATTAGCTGCCTGCGAGGAGGTCACATCTTTTACGTCAATTTAAGCCTAAAAGTGTCAGCTGCCGTTAACGCTAAACGGCGTCAGAAACGCCACGTCAATATTGGCGTGACTTTCGTGATGCAGAATATCTGCGCGACATGTAACGCCGCGAGGTAGCCGTTAAAAAGGCGGCAACCTTTTCACGCCAAAATAGCCAGCTACCGAACTAAAATTGCAACGCCTGCACGACGCCGCCAAACGTCACGTCAATATTGCCGTGATACTTGATAGCCACATATCGGCGTTACGTAACGTTCGTGAGTAGCCGTTAGAAAAGAGGCACTTTTTCACGCCAAAATAGCCGTTACCGGACTCAGAGTGCCCACGTGGAACGCCACTGACATATAACATGAAAATAATCCAGAAATAAAGCAGCACACCCTACCTGAGCCAGTGACATTCAGGCACTCGAAGAGTCCCGGCCGTCAGGATCTTCGCACACCTGTCTCACGATGGTGCATACTCGCCGAGCGTTTTCCGAGACTTCAGGGAGCTCGCGACGGCTTTTCGCTTCTTCTTTTTGTTCACGCTCCGCAGTATTCCATCGCCTACCGCAGCCGCGAAAGTAGTCAGCTTAGCGCCAGTCGATAGTTCTGCATATGCTGACGTACCTCGCTACACAAAGGTTCATAAGTGAGGCAATTCGAGCTTCGTAGTCGGGATCCTGCCGGAGACGACGCCATCGCGAAACAAAGCGACGAAACCGAGGCACCAGTGCCGCTCTCGAGGACGCGATGGCGTGCCCGGGCGCCCGGCGTGCCGCCTGCCTCGCCCGCAAGCGGCGACGACTCGCCGACGCATGCGCCGTTGATTGGTCTGGTGACCGCTGCGACGTCAGCTCCCGTATACGAGGCCGTGGCCGCGCGCCGTTCCAAACAAACCGTGGCGCCAGCTCCTGTAGACGGACGGAAGGAGGTTGGTCTACGTGAGTTCCGGCGACCGGGCTGGCCCGGGTTCCGTATTCCGGGCCTGTTTGAACCGCGTTAACCGCGCGGGCATGCTGGAGACATCCACCGCGCGAGCGCCCCCCCCCCCGAGCGGTGCATGTTGGGACATGCACAGCGCGAGGCCCCCGGCCGCCGACGGTCACGCACTGACCTCCCTCGACGTCACGTGACTCCCCTGAGGTCACGTGACCCCCCCCAGGCCAGGGCGCGATCGCCCGAGGTCACGTGACACCCAGGTCGTACGTGACACCCCTCCCCCCCCCCCGAGGTCACGAGACCCCCCCCCCCCGGAGGAGGTCGAGAGGATGAGGGGAGGAGGAGAAGGAAAGGTATACCCTCCCCGGAGTACCCTTACCTCCTACTCCTCCTCGAGAGCTGCGCTCCACCCGGCGTTACAGGGAGTTGTAAACGGCTTTCATTTTTTTTATTGTTTAGAAAACGCATAATTACTGGAAACGTGTCTGTATTCTGGAAAGAACGACGTATTCTCCCTCATTCTTGTATGTGATGTTGTATTGACCTGCCCAAATTAGTTTGAAAATATCATCAATATAGTGCCGTAATTTGGAATTTTACCATTTCCTTACATTCTTTGATTAAGCCAGTATTACATATTCGGCAGATCCATCGTTTAGTTTAAATTGCCATTTTCAGGTAAAAGAGACACCGCTGCAGGCCACTTCAAGCTCCCTCAGCCTTCAAACTCACCACAGCTGGGCACCCTAACAACGGAAGAAAACAGAAGGAGCATCAAGCGTTTGATTGCGTGTCCAGTGAAAGATGTTGTTGTAGCAGCAGAAAATGTTGAACCTGTGGAGGTTGGACAATTTAGCAAGAAAAGCTCCTTTTTTAGCCTAGAACAATCTGGTTTAGCTATAATCTTAATTTCAGAGCCCTTAAAGCACAAGTTGTTCGAGAACGAAATAATAACTAGCTAGACACCTTCGCTTACGTTTGTAGTACAAATTACAGTACACGAGGGATATTATAAACAAGTTCACAGATACCTGCCAGTCAAGTCCATTGAAATACTATCAGAATCCAGCAAGGGTCAAAATGTGAGCAATGTAATCGTATATAAATAAATAACTAGCATATGGCTGCGTTCCTCTTATTTCGTTTGCTTGCCCCTGTAATTGGGCTGTTTCACTTTTGATTATCTCTCCATGCCCCAGAATGTAACGTGTTGCTCGAGCAGCATGCAGCTTTTCTGCTTCAGCGTTTTTTGTTTCAAAGCAAAAATGCACAAAAAAAATCAAAAACGAAATATTATACATAATTTGTCAATTCATTCAGACCATCATCAGTATTGATTGTGAAAGATGTAAATCTATCGTGTTCTTCCTGCAAGTGTGGCCACATTCCTTCCTTTTCGTATACCAGCTATGATTTAAGCGCCGTCCTGCTCTGTCAACCATGCCTGGAATGTTTGTCGAAGTTTCACCTTCAGCTAATCGTGCCTCAATAAAACCAGACATAAATATGTACACTTGCTATGAGCAACGCACACAGAAAAGAAAATAGATACGGCCGTACTGAGAGCTAACGTCGTCACAGCATCCGCAAGGCGAGCAGGGCGAGTCAGGGGAAAACTCTCTCTTCGGCGTGACGTCACCCCGGTTCGCCGTAAGGGGGTGCAGTGGCGTCACGAGGGTGAGCGGCACCCGGGGCGGTAGCCGCCGCGACACCCCCCCCCCCCACCCCACTCTCGCGATCCCGCCCCGACACCCCGCCCCCGCCGTCGCACAGCCCGCCGCGACTCCCCCCCCCCCCGGCTCTCGCCGGCCCGCCGCGACACCCCTGAGCGCTGCACCCGGGGCGGTCCGCCCCCCCCCCCCTTCGGACGCCACTGAGGGGGTGCCACCCAAACCTCTCGGCCCTGAGAAAAGAGAACTGTGTTTTCTGGCCCGGCTAACAAGCGTGTGCATCGCAGAATGCTCAAACCGAAGAAGAGTTTTTTTCAGGCCACGGTTTGAGCGCACGGGAACAGACGCTACCGTCAGTGTGTTTTGTCTACGGCGACTGCGGCGCCTGCCTTCCACGGAGGGACCTGGATTCCACGAAAACGCGAGACAATATTCGATTCTGAACGGATGTGTAGTCTGTTCTGTCTGCGTGTCCTGCGAGTAAGACACTCGCCCACTAAACGCCTTTAATTCTAGCGGTTAGTATAGAATGCGACTGTATGAGAAGATGGCGTTACCTGGATCAAAAGGTAATTGAGAAACATTCTCTATGAGCCGCCGTAAACCTAATTCTAACTTCGTCAAAACAATAAATTGCCTCTTTAGGGCACCCGTAGCATCTATTCCAGTAAAACAAAGTTGTCAGTAAGAAAGAAAACAATATTCTTATTTCTCGCTGACAAGTGTCTCTCACTGATATGAATCCCACGAGCGTTCACTATATCATTACTTGTTTTTACGATACGAAACTTAGGTGGACGTGGACTCGGATAAACTTTGTTTTTCTCCATTATCCATTATCTTTTAACGCAGGCAGCGTCATCTGCTTAACCTTTGTGCGTTCTATCCTAACCGCTAGCTTCACATTCTCCCGGGGTTTGACCTTTCTGCGATGCTAGTTTATTTATTCGAGCCGAAAAACTCGGTTCTCTTCTCTCGGAAACTACCCTAAGCTGACATTGCGTTGAGAGTGTTTGAGATCGCCTCTGCATTCCTGTGGAGACGACGACCAAGCAAACCTCGAGACGGTTGGCGTGCGATCCGAACCATTTTCGCACGTCCGACCCCTGGGAACCGAAGAAGCGTTTCTCTCAGGCCTCGGTTTAAGCGCACGGGAACAGGCGTTACCGTCAGTGTGTTTTGTCTACAGCGACCACAGCGTCTGCCTTCAACGGAGGCACCTACCGGGTGAAACAAGGAGACGGCAGGCTCTTTAAATCGACCGGAAAATTCGGTTTCTTAACCTATCGCGCTACGATTTTGTGCAGCGTTGCCCACAGATGGTGCATTTTTTCGTAAAATTTGCAAAGAACGAACTTACCTGAGGAAAAAGTAAAGAAAGAAAAGGCTTAGCTCTATGGAAACGCAGCGACGCCACCGGTCTTCAAACAACACGGCGCCGTTTCGCACGGGAGACAAGAGATGGCGCAACGAACGCCGCCAACGAACGAGCATACGGCGCCGAGAGCCGGCACTTTAGCAGACGATCCTTTCGACTCAAAAGCGGCGCGGTTAACGCCACAACTGTCGACAACAAAAACAGGCGCTGGTAACAACAAGGAACTGCAGTTCCTTGTCTGCTAAACACGACGGCTCTCGGCGTCGTCTGCTCGTTCGTTGGCGGCAGTTGGCGTCGCGACCGCTTGCGCCATCTCTTGTCTCCCGTGCGAAACGGCGCCGTGTTGTTTGCAGACCGGTGGCGTCGCTGCATTTCCATAGGAGCTAAGCCTTTTTCTTTCTTTACTTTTTCCTCAGGTAAGTTCGTTCTTTGCAAATTTTACGAAAAAAATGCACCATCTGTGGGCAACGCTGCACAAAGTCGTAGCGCGATAGGTTAAGAAACCGAATTTTCCGGTCGATTTAAAGAGCCTGCCGTCTCCTTGTTTCACCCAGTAGATTACACGAGAACTCGAGAGAATATCCGATCCCGAAGGGATGTGCAGTCTGTTTTTTCTGCGTGTCCTACGAGTAAGACATTCCCCCACTAGACGCCTTCAATTCTGAGAGGAACAACGACCGAGCAATCTATGCCGAGAGGAGGTTGCTGACGTCAAGGCCAGCTTCGGAATGCGGGACTAACCGGCCAATGACAGGGCAGCTCCAGAGTTCTGAGGCCGGATTCTCTAAGCGAACTTACGACGAAAAAAGTGCGTACGACATATTTGAGAGAAAATCCGTATTCTCGAAACGAAATTGTCGTAACTTTTGCGCAGGTTACGACAAAATCCTACGACAGCTCCGAAGCTGTCTTACGCACTTTTTACGATCAAATCAACATGGCCGACAGCATCGCACAGTTACTTGGTCGCGACGACCAGCGGATATTTATTTTTCTACATGCTCTTCTCGCGCGTCCCGACTTCGAGCAGCAAGAAAAAGGAAGAAGTACTTGAAGCCGACCACGACGAACATCAACGCTGGATCCACAGACACCCGGGAAAAGCAACAAAGGCAACGATCCCACCGACCAAGCGAGCTCGGCAGAATAGGCCTAGCAGGCACTCCGACCAGCTCCGACCTGTTCGGGCGCAGCATTTCTCCGACGGTCCTTGGCCAAGACCGTCTGCCCACGACCGGCAGGCTTGCTGAATGGAATATGCCCGCGTGACCCTTTTGGACCCTTCCCGTATGAATAGTTTGATCGCTAAACCAAATTTCAGAGGTCAATCTCTTTCCTCGTCATCTCGATCTCCTTGTTTTCCGAGGCAGCGGTGACGAACGCTGTCGTCGAAAATGGGACTCTCATTGATTCTATCTTCTTGTTTTGTGTGATATAGAGCTCAATAAACGCCGTATGGATTACCTTCGCAACACGATATGTACACTTTGTTATTAGTATGCCATTTTTATTTTGACACGGCGCTACGTCACTGTCGAGCTATAACAGTCCGTGGTAGCTACGCGATGATGGTCATACCTTTCTTTGCCGAGTGTCTTGTCAGTATCGAGTTGCAATCGTAAAAGATCGGTCCCGAAGCGCTTGCCAAGACGCGGGCTAACAGAGCGAATTCAGCACTTCGGTCGAACGCTCGCGTCCGCTCGCGAGTATGAAAAGGTATTTGCGTGGCTCTTGCTGACACTCTCGTAGTTCAAACGTATCTTTTTTAACGTCGGCTCGCTCCTGCATTTCCGAGGCCGCGAAAAACGCCGCGGCTATTGGTTTCTATCTATGTCGCTTTGCAAACGACTGGCACGGCGCTTTTACCAACAATGACAGGTGTGTTGACTTCGTAGCAGTCAACGAAGCGTTTAAATCGTGTTAGCGTCGATATATCACTGCACGGACACGAACCCCAGTCAAGCGGTGATGAAAAGGCCGCCTGTGTTTATGAAAAACAGCTTGAACACTAAACGTTTACACACAGACAGGACAGGACATACATAGGGCTGACTATCAACGAGTAGTTAGCCTGTGTTTGTTATTAAACATCCACGTGCTCCGAACTATGCCGAGCTCTCCGATTGGTTGTTCGTGTTGCCGAAGACGCCGTCGCCATAGCAACAACACCGGAAGTCGTTGTTTCTCCGTAAAAGGTCGTAACTTTCCTCCTCTCACTTAAGAACGCGTTTGTGAATACCGTTTGCGCCTCATCTTACGATGATCGTAAGTTTACGAACTTCGTAGCTAAGTTGTCGTAGGTAAGAGGTTTTTATGAATCTGGCCTCTGTCTTTTATTATATAAGGAGCTGTCTGCTGCCCATTGTGAGCGCTGCATTTGTCATTAGGCTACTGCTTAGACCCATGTAAAGAAACTAGATTTTCCGCCTTGTTACTTCGTCTCCCGCCTTTACTTCGGACAACGAGACCTCAGCGACGCCGGAATATACATCAGCATGAGCCCTGGGGCCTTCGGACGAGCGACACCAAACTCCGCTTCGAACAAGAGCCGAACGCTTTCTGGACCATCAACAGCTGCCCTTTCATCACTTGACCTAGCTCTCTGCGCATGCGTATGGGTGGGAGCGTGGTCACGTGGCAAAAGATAGACGTGCAACCGGTCCAACAAGAAACCAGCTTCCACAGCGCCGTCAGTTAAGCGCCAAACGGAGTATGCGGAGGGCAAGTTCGTCTGCGTCTTGCATAGGGGTTGCGATGATGTCAAACGCCGAGCTCTCACTGGCTGACTGGAAAAAATAGTGGGTAGACCTCAAGGCATTCAGCATTGAGGTCTACCCACTATCCTTTCAATCAAGACCAATCAGAGCTCGGCGGCGTCCTGACGTCACCGCAACCTCTACGCAAGAAGCAGACGACTTGCTCTCCGCATAGCGCTCGGCGACGCCATATTATACACGCATACGCCGCTCTGCAGCGCGTTTGCCACTTGGGGCAAGTCGGGGATCAAATGTCGATGACGTGATGCGCAGGCCTTGACTTCTAGGCGGCATTGGATTAGTCAAGGAGAATAGAGTGTCGTCTGTTGACTCCTGGCAGTTGAGAACTCACCGAGGTCTCGGGAAACAAGGAGAAGTTCACCGCCTGAAAGTGGTTGGAGACGACCCAGGGTTTGGGCGGTAGAGGTGGCCGCGCCTTGACCATGCAGTATTGACCCCTGAAGAGTGGAAGCGCGGAAGGGTCGTCTCCAACTGCGACGCTGAGGCACTCGTCGAAATTGCCGAACTCCGTGAGCGATCCCTCGAGGAGCCCCGGTGCCAGCTTTCCAGAGGCGTCCACCACTGAAACGAGACAAGTTTTAGATTTTAATGTAATAAGATTCATTAATGCGAAAGCATTAACTGCCCATGAAGCGAACCGGCGTTATCAGCTTTTGAAGCCGCGAAAGACGGCACCTAAATTCTCTTGTCCCATGGAGCGAAGCATATAATCGGTAGCAGCGAAACAAGGAATAAATTCCCATTGGCTGCGACGCGTCACGTCAGACGCTTCGTCACGAAAGGCGCCGTGGCCGCTAAATGTCAAAGCGGACACGCCTTAGAAAAAAAATAAAGCACAACGAAAAGCACAGAAACGCAGATGCATGGCCACGGAAGCCGTGGAGCCAACGTTACTAGAACCACTTAGTTGGAAAACTGCCATAGAGCCTACTTTGAAAAAGTGACTCCGATCCGTACTCGAGAACCGAGCTAATGGCGATCACAGCGCCGCCATTTCTTCCGCAACGTCCACTCTGGGAACTGCACGGCTGCACGTCAAGTCGGGCAAGGGCCGGTGGCGCCATCTCGCAGGGCCATCTCGCAGTAGCTATGTAAAGCAACTTTCATGTTTGAAGTCATCGTTAAAGGGTGGCGCTGTTATCGTATTTATCTCGGTCTCGGTAAACGCCAGCGGCCAGGCTTCGAGAGTGAGTTTCCCAACTAGGGTTTTTGTAACGCTGCGTGGAGCCGAGAGGCGAGGAGGGGGGGCAAGGGGGGGGGGGGGGGCGTCTGCGCAGTGGGGGTCACCGGAGCGCAATGTGAAAAGTGAAGACGTCGCGCGCTGCTTCTAGGAATGCGCTGCGTATAACGAATACTTCTGCATTCTTACACGTAAGCAGCCTTAAGTGTCCTCTCGAATATTTGACACCACTTGTAAGTGAAGCTATCAGCAAACACTGCAAACACAAAGTTGAATTTATGTAAGTCGATTTGTTCATACGTGTCGATGCGGTTGCAATGGCGACATATTATATAGTGTATAAAATGTGACCAAGAAGCGTAATACAGTAATGCAACATGTATATTTATAAAAAAAGTGTGAAATAAAAATCAAAATGTTTCCTTGATTTCACGGGTGTGGATAAAAGCAGATTTGTACGGTACTTGTTCCAATTAATCAATTTACTTGTAGTCGATTACTTCTTGGGGTAATTTTGTAATCATATAGATATATTTTTAAGAAATAATCGCGAGAGTAATTTGATTACTTTTTGAAGTACTAAAATGACTTGTAGCAGTTACTACCTTTCCTTTCCCTTTTTGGTGGTGCCTTTTGTCTCTACAAGTTCCCTACCAAGGAATCCTCCCGCGAAGTCTCCAACAGAACGAAGGTTTACCAAAATTGGCGGATTGAGTAGATCAGAATAGATTGTAATTCCATGTTTCTAATCCATTAATGTACAGTATGTATATGGCCCGTTAAAAAAAGGCAAAAATATCTGTTTTTGAAAATTTGAATTGAAAAAATAACGGTTACTTTTTCAAGTAACGCTCAATTACTTTTCTTCTCGAGTAACCAAGCCATCTAATTGAAACTTCTTAACTAAGAGTAATTGTGAACGATTACTCTTTCCAGTAACGCGTACAGTACTCTGGTAAAAGCGTCACACTTTCAAAATTGGAAGGTATTAAACTCGCCACTTTAAGACATAACCTTTTTTCAATCATCAGAATATTTATTAGAATAGTAGGTAATACGAGTTTCCTCGTGTGTTTACTTTTGCGCGAGACACGTGGAGGTCTATTTTTGCAGTTATAGCGGCTGAGTAACCTTCGTTGTCCAAATTGTTTCAGCTGTCCGGCAGTTTAAAAATAACTGTCAGCGCCTGGCGGAAAATTGGGTTTCAGCATCTCCAGAATGAAACAATGCGATCCATTACATAGACTAGGAGGTGTAAAAAGCTTCCTTACACCAACGTTGAGAATAAAAATAAACTATTGCATGTAAAAAACAACAACAACAAAGAAAAACAAAAAACAAAAAAAACACGGACGCTGGAAAAGTGTGACACGATCACTGCTGCTTGATGGAGCCAGCAGGATCTAGCTTCCTTGGTCGAAGAAGTGCACACGCTCGTCTGAGACATTTTCTTTCCAGAAACTCACGAATCGCGATTCAAGAAAATTGTGGGTTCCCTGGCAAAACGGCGGTCCACAGCTGGTTTGACAAAGCTGGAGGGTACTTTTTTAAGAGTCTGGAGAAGTTAATCGCAGTTCCTATAAATCTTTTGTAAAGCATGTCGCTGCAAGCTAGTTTGTGCAGTTGAATACAAAAAAACAGGAGAATAAAAGCAAGTAAAGGCCGGCGCCTGTCCTCTCTTACTTCCTTTTTCTTGTCCTATATGTGTTGTAGTAATGCAAATAAGTGTTTGTCTTTATGCCACTATGTCAAATGAAGTAAGAAAGCTGGTAGATTTAATGGAACACTCATGGCGTTAGTATACATCTTTATTTGTTTGCCGTTAATTCAAAAGAGCAACTTATAATATAGTAGGCCCTCATGCGTTATGCAGCAGATATTACTGCGCTACACGTTGCTAATTACATTCAGTCGCATCCCTGTACATTAATCTAATGCAAGCCAGTCATAATTAGTTGAAAACAGGTTCGTAATGACAGTCATTAACGGTAACATTCTGATCCTACGTACTATGCATGGTGCACGTCGACGGCGAACATTGTGCGACCTTCGCGGGGTTACATTCAAACGACGCGGATCGATGCTGGCAGTACCGTTTTCCTATAAAGTCCATCTGGCTTTTGGAAAAAAGGGTCTAAGTTGTAGCAGCGAACCCATAAACTAAGCCAACATACTTTTTGGTGTTTTCAGAAGAAATGTTTATTCCTGTCTTTTTCAAATACACTCAGATGCGTATCAGACTGTTTCATGTGCTGTGTATACAGCGCGTAACCCCTAGAAAAATAAGTTTTTTTTTTCTTATTGGTAAATAAATTTTGAAATGCCGAAAGCTCGTTCTCTGCCCAAATGTATCGTTAGAGGTCCGAATCATATGCCAAAGTTTCAGCATTAACCGTTATCTTATTCAAACGTTGTAGGTTCATTTCTGAAATTTTAAACGAAAAAATGAAGCACAAGTTTGCCCGCTTCCGTTAACTGGCGCCATAGAGCTCCATGTATTTGAGAGCTTTGTCGGCTAACATTATCCTAATTAAAATTTTAAAAAAAATCACGTAACTTTTGAATAAGATGACAATTAGTGTTGAACCTTTTCCCTCTGGTTCCGAGCTCTAGTGCAACAATCTGGGTGGAGAATAGGCGTTCGGCGATTTGTAACTTAATTTTTCAGTGAAAAAATTAAACATTGTACTTTTTTTTTCGGAGGGGGGGGGGTGCGGGGGGACACCTTGTATATTAAGTTTTTTTTACAAACAAGCAGGCGCACCCCTAGTGGTGTGCCAGCGGCAGCGCGCATGCGCGATGGGGTGTAGACAGGACGTGCTGCGTCTCCCATCAACAAACCATTGGGATGAGATATTGTCGGAGTTCGTGCGTGTCCACGCGTGCTCTTTTTTAGTTGAAATGGTTGATACATCCCTGGCTACATTAATGTTATCAGCAAAATGGACAAAACTCATTACGCGGCAAAACTTCGCGTGAATATTGTTACGTATGGCGACCCGTCCCCTGGAAACGACGCAGCTGAATGGACATTAAAACCTGGTGTATGTGATAAGATTCTGCTCGATATTTTCAGTTGCGACGTCGGTCGGACTGCAAAAAATGTGTAGACGGTTCGATGTCAATTGCCAGCACAATCGGATCATGTGAATCAGGCGTATCATGTCGGTGATCGCCAATGGTTACATTGATCAACAACATACCGTATGTTTAAGCGAAAACTTTAAAAATTCCTAGCATTATGGTGGCTGAGAAAAAAAATCTATTTTCGGGAACAAACTGTAAGCCGACGGAAGTTAAGGATTGCACAAAACATACTAATTAGCTGAATAATTACGTAAAACTGACTAGCTAACATTTTAATTAGCGAATATAATCATATATGGTTCCATTCAGAAACTTGCCGAGCATCATTATAAACAACTAACTCAGTACATTTTAGGAAGTATTATTAAAGCCGAAGCGCAGGTGTGCCTGTGCCAAAGTTACCACTCGTGCTGAAGGCACAAGGCTGGTGATTCGAAAACGCGGATGATATTCTCATCATCCACGTCCTCTCATCCCCAGCCCCGGACATTGGAACATCACACGGAACATTGGAACATCGTCTCGATAAATGATGTCGTGATCACCTGAGCTCCTTCTTCCGACAAGGGGTGAGTGAGACCACCACCCAATAAAACAAAAGACAAAGAAAACAACAGTCGAATGTTCCAATGAGAAGTGCAACTCTGGATGCTGAATTGGGGATCGGTGGCCAAGTGGGTTAGCGCACCTCAGCTCGGAGCACGGGGAGCAAAACGGCGCGCTGCAGAACACGGGGATCCTGGATCCAATCCCCACGCGCCTGTCCGTTTCGATTTGGATGAGCATCGTACCGGCGTGCGGTCGTGTATCACTACTGCGTGGTGCACGCTAAAGACCCCAGGCTAGCAGTTGTACTGGACTGGCGAAAATTCTCAGTTACAGCTGAGACACCAGACGCCCATTTAAGGCTGACTAACATCGGACTGTACAAAAATGGATATAACACAATTAATATTGGTACTGAATTATGCCGTTATAAATCACCAGTTCGCCTGCGTATCTTTCAAGTAAAAATAAGGTTTTGAACATTAAGCGGTTATTTAACTCTAGCCATTACACGTTGTCCACCTTGCTCCTAATAATGGCTGGTTATTGTATTACAGTTGTAAAGTTTAGTTTGGTTTAGAAAATGTTGTGAGCTCTCGGCGGGGTATGCCTATAACGCGGAATTACATAAAAACAAAAAAAGATATCGTTCCCTTTTTTTTGGAACAAAGCTAAGCTCTAAATTAAAATCTTATATATTTTTTCTTATGAAATAGTGACTTATCGTTCACCCGACCGTAGCTCTAACCCATGCGCAAACAGAAAGCAAATTAATAAGTAAAAGTTATTTGTCTCATTGTTTTGTTTTCATTTTATCGCAGTCCAGGGCTCACTCGTAACACCAAACACACACACACAAATAGAGGATATTTACCCAATTGAGTAAATAGTCATAATATGGAGATGAATTAACCGCACGATCAAATAAAAATAAAGGCTAGAAGGCCGCCGGAAGACTAAATTTGGTGGCACGGGGATTCGAACTCGGAGTCTCAGAAAAAGGAGGATGAAAATGTTGCATGAATTCTATTGATTGGAAGTCAAGGTGTGCAAAGGAGGGACGCCTATATTTTTCTGCTGGTAATATCTTAATATTGTTATCAAAGAAAGAAAATTCATTAGCTAAATTAGTTGAATTTAGCGGCTATGTCATTGTGTTTCGTGATGTTTCTTACAGTTACACTCATCACATAGACGCCATCCCTGTAACACACACTGTAAATAAAACAAAAACGTGCATAACAAGTGTCATTTGCCTCGCGGACTTACTCCGAAGGACGTTCCTGTCCAGACTTCTAAGTTTCCGCAGTATGACGATGAACGCGGACGTACACGGCGGAGAAAGATCGTTGTCCTCGCTCATCTTGAGAACGTGCGGAAGCAAGCTCCTGAAGCCCTGGTCGACGGCGCCCTTGAACACGCGCTCCATGGCCAGCCATTGGTCGGTGACGGAGTCATTCGGCCCGTGGCCGCACACAAACCCCGGACCGACGAACATCAGCGCGATCGCAAACCACGACTTCCGGAACGTCACGTGGGTCGAGTTCCTCACCGGCGTGACAGCAGACATGGCTGTCTCTAGCAAATATGGCGAAGAGCAGATTCGCGCAGAGACCAGGGAAGACATCGGAGGAAAGTGTGGGGCCACTGGTGCTCCGTGACCCGCAGCCGAGCACCGAGGGCATCGCTCAAAACTGCTTCGGAATAGCAACTCGAGCCCCCGTGAATCGTGCGGGGAAAGGCAACAAGAAACGCATACGAACGGGAAAAAAGGGAGGGAAGAAAAGCGCAACTCTAGACGCGAACGGCGCGAGGAAAGAGAAAACTGTCCCTTATGACTTGTAGATGCGGTGAACCGGTAAACGGGGAGGTATATATCAACGCACTGCTGGCAGCTGGTGACCTAGAATGTCGGATTATTTTGGCTGATTTTTAATATTGCCTCCTGCATCTTTCTTTGAGCTATGGTTTGGTTAGTAGAAAGTTTTTAGGCCTGGAGTGACGAAATACGTAGAACTTTTTACGCCATTTATAAGAAGTTGAGAACTTCATTTCGGTAGTATAAAAATCTGTGTTCAGTTGGCGCAGGGATTGTACACCGCGCGTATACAAACTTTATTTATTCTTAGTTTGCTGTATAGTTTCGTTTGAATTGAAACCAACTTGTCAGGCGTGGTCTTAATGTTAGCTCGAAAAATATAGGGTTCAGGAGGAGCGAGCTAAAAAAATCTCCAACCTGGACCTCTAAACTATATCCTCCTCCAAGCAAGAACTTTCTTTTAAATTGTCATGTTTTATTTTTACTTCATTTTATATTGCGAATGACAGCCGCTGTTGTTTTAATTAGCATTTGCCTCTTCATATGTTGTTGAACGAATCGCTAACATTGCTCATAGAGCCTTGGTTGTTGTGCTCTCTGGAATTTCCACGATGTGGGGTGGACTTAGTCACTTGGAAACACTGTTGGGCACACTCCAACAACGTCTCCTGTTAAACGCAGCCTCCTCAGTTCTCTCATTTAGAAGCTTAAGACTGTTGGCTTCACAGTAAAGGCTGTGGTCTGTGATTAGGGGCTTCAAACGTAAGCTTGGCCAACCAACGGTGTGTCTGTGTTGATAAGCCATTTTTTGAAGTTGACAACGAATATGTTTACTTTATCTTTGATGTTCCGCACCTCCCCAAAACAACCTGGAGCAATCTCCAAGCACACAAACTTTGCATTGGAAATGAGGTCATCGAGTGGTCCCATATTGTTGAACTTTATCGTTCTACCCATGAGATGAGCTTGCAATTGGCTCCGAAACTTACTGAGAGACACATTTTTCAAAAACATTTCAGTAACATGGAAGTAAATCGTGCCGCACAGGTACTGAGTGCCTCACTCTTTCTTGCAGTCCTATCCCTTGTTTATGCCAAGGAGCTTCCTGAGGCAGCCATGACTACAGCCTATTTCTGTGATAGGATGTACATACTTTTTAATTGTGTAAATAGCTCACAATTCAAGAAGACAGGGCAGCTGTTGCGTCATGCCATTCTGAAGGGAGAATCTGAAATACTTGATTTCCTTCACCAGCAACTCGGATGGATTTCAGCATGGCAGTTCCAAAGTAGGAGGCAGCCACAAGCCATCATAGGGTGGCAAGTTACTATAAAAGTGTCCTCATGCTCTGGGATGAGCTTTCAAACAGCCATGGCTTTAAGTTCTTACTTACACGACGCCTGCAGCAAGACCCACTTGAGAAACTTTTTGGAGCTATATACGACAAATGCTGGGCTGCAACACAAACCCAAATGTGCATCAGTTCACCTTAGGACTAAAACACATAGGGATAAAGAAACTGTTCAAACTGTCGAACAATGGAAACGTAGAGGATGACAAGGCTGACCTCCTCAAGGAGTTGCCAATATCTTCGCACCATGAAAGTTCAATTTCAGACAATGTGGAATGTCTTCCAATTGATAACTTCCCGCCACTAGAGGATATTTCTGAGCTGGCATCAGACATCAGGTCTAACGTAATTGATGACTCGTCCACGTATTACGTTTGGGGCTATTTGATCAAGCTTGTGCTTGAACAGACAACCCACAGCTGTGGCTGTTCTCAGCTGCTGTGGGATGAGTCTGATAACTTGACCAGGCCTCACCAGTACTTTCTTGTGCTTAAAGCATACCACGTGCCAGGAAAACTCTTTGGGAACTTAGTAGTACCATCACAGGCTGCCTTTAATTTCATTCAGCAACTAGAAAATCACTTTTTTCCATAATAGAGCGTGTGGCACATGTTCGAGGAGTGTATGCCACCTTGTATCGCACACTTTGAGGTCTGGGTGGTTTTAGCCTTTGCTCAGAGGAGTGGCACAAAAGGTTTTTAAAAATGTTTTGCAGAATACGCTTGTGTTGGCATGTTCGATTACTTAACCGGAATTTGGACAAAGTTCGGTTGCACTCTTCAGTGGCTGGTAAGCAACTAGACAGGTTTAACTGTTAATAGTGTATTAACGGAGGCGGTTGCCAAACCAAAAACAGAAAGTGCTTATTAATTGGGCGGTGCTGCTTGCACTCCGAACATTTGTTTCTCCTTTTCCCAGCAAATGTGTATCACGGCTCCCTAACAAAAATATTTATTCACTTTCTACAGAATTTCTATAGAAAATAGTGTATAGAGCGCTAAAATATTCGAAAGAAAATGTATCCACTTTTGTATCCACTGTCCATAGTTTTTTAGCCGCTTTTTCTGAAGCCATACTTCTTTCCTGAACAATTTCGGGGAATGTTTAGGGACGTTGAATCTTGTCAGATTTCAAATAGAGCTCTCATTGTTTGGTAATAGCTTGCCCGCAGTGAGTTTGAGGCTATGCAAATTGGTGTTTTTTATATTAGCCGGAAATTGGGAATTTGTACTATCCGGTGTGTGCTTCGCACTCTTATTATACTCTTATGACTGGTAATGATAGCGATGTCTTATTTATTTCTGCACTTACTTCCCGTGCCCGAGTCGGCGTGAAAGTGAATGGATCATTCAGCATGTTCTCTGTGGAAAGTTTTTGTTAACTTGGTTCCGCTAAGAATCTATTACGAAGTGTACGATATGCCGAACTCCTTCATATTAATTTATTTTTGTGAGTATCTGTTTCGTATAAAACATACAGAGCTTCTGAAGTAAATCATGTATACATGAATGTGGTCCAATAAAATGTTTTCGAACCACTTACTGTTGTTGACCCCAAAATGCTCCACCAGCCAGGAGTCAATGTGGCGATTGTGTAACTTCAATGTTTTACAATAGGAAAATAACAAGAAATACACCTCTGTTTTGTGAAGTAAGTTGAAATATTGTTTGACACATTTTGCACAGATTCTATCGTAAAAATTAAAATAAAAGTGCATCAATCTTAGAAATAAAACACACACAAAAAAAAACAGCGGCTTCGGGAGTCGAGGAGCTCCCGAGAGCCGAGCGAGGAGCGAGGCGGGGAGGAAAGAGAGAGAAGAAGGGTACCGAAGAACCGGAACAGAAACGCCCAAACCGAAACCGAAACTAACTTGACCGGAACCGGAATCAGATTATGCTTAATGCCGCCCGCTAGGAGCGCTACCTGTCACTCGTCTATCTGGGCCGCTGGGGCCTATGGCAGTGTCCGCTCTTTACCTTGTGTATATTACTCTATGCTGTCAGTACGAAGCCTCCGCGCCTCCGCCACGGAGTGGAACGGCACCGCGAGGCGCAAAAAGGGATGACGTATGTCTCACGTGATGCGCGATCCGCGGAGGAAAGGGGCGGATTTCTCCTTCGTGTGGATACCCTTGTGGATACCCCATTAAAGGGCGAACGGATGCATAGCACACTGCAGCTCGGAGGACGTAGGGCGAAAGCTCGCGCTGCAGAGCACAGGGTTACTATGGGCGTAGACTACGGGAAAGGGAAAAATCGGGGGCCCGAATCCCCCTTTCCCCCTT
This sequence comes from Ixodes ricinus, assembly GCA_037355805.1. Taxonomy (NCBI): domain Eukaryota; kingdom Metazoa; phylum Arthropoda; class Arachnida; order Ixodida; family Ixodidae; genus Ixodes; species Ixodes ricinus. The sequence goes on from JAZHYW010023761.1 coordinate 22,813, forward strand.
CCCCCCCAAGAAGCATAGGCGTCGACTGCGGGGGCGCTGGGGCAACGGCTCCTATAGACCAGTGTCCGCGCCAATTCCAGGGCGCCGCCATGTTTATCTGCGCTCGCGCCACCACGCGGAAAGAACTGGCAGGCAGGGAGGGGGGGGGGGCTGCGTCGGCGACGTTTCTTTGGGGAGCTGGATGCTGCAGGCTGTCGGAATACACCGACACATCGTGAAATATGTCTTCACCAGAAGCCTCCGCGGCCCGTTCTTCAACAGGTAAGATGTCGTGAACATTCGAGAACCACTTCTCGATCAAGAAAACAAGAGAAAACCTTTCTTGTCTTAGATGTTCTCGGTGTCTGCTGACCCTTGACATCCGCGTTTCAGTCCGGGTTCATTGCGTAGTAAATATTCCGCTACCGCTTTCTTGTAGCTTTCAAATGCTTGATTGTTGGCTTCTTGTATACGACATTACATTCGTGGCACGTTTGAGACCGATTTTCGCGATCTACCAATTGCCTTTCTGCGGCAGCGCGGCTCTGCCGAGCCGAAATAAGTGGGAGGCGTTCACTTGATCGAAGGACGTTTTAGCGAATGAAAACGAGACCACGACGTTTCATCGAATGACTAGCGAATGGCGGCGTTCATATTAGCGAATGGGTCTAGTTACATAGACAGCTCGGATTAGCTTTCTTTGGTATGTGCCACCTTGTCTGCCGCCGCGAAGCGGCGTAAACGAGGGCTCCGAGTATGTTAGCACGCTTCCCAGTGATACATGCGCGACAAAGCGCCCCTACAACGTGCCGCCGCAAACGAACAGCAGTGAGCAGTTACATCGACAGCTTGGATTAGCTTTTTTTTTTTTTTTGTAATGAACCACCTTGTCTGCTGCCGTGAAGCGGCGTAAACAGGTGGTCCACATGTGTCAACACGCGACCCAGTGACACACGCGACGAAACGTCCCTACAGGCTACAAACAGCCTATTCGCTAAAACGTCATTCGGGAAAACCTCCATTCGCTCAAATGATTCCTATTCGCTAAAGTGGCATTCGCTAAAACGTCATTAGCTCATAGAATATGAACCAGAAATAAGTAGATCATATCGTATCATGGACGTGAAGCGAATCTGGGAATGTAGTACCGCGGCCACCTGTACAGTGGTTTTTCCTCGCATATACTATGACCAATTAGAGTTTAAGAACATTTTGATATTAAGTTAGTTTCGGTTTCTAAATTTGGCAAGCCAACTATGCGGTGGTGGTCCTCACTTTTTCGTTAATTTCCGGGGTTAAATTATTAGCATGTTCCAGTACATGCAATTGCCTCGCAGGCTAAGGGCGTCACACATGAGTATGTGCTTCTACGTACAGTCGACCGTAATTCGCATGCTGGCTATGACACACATGTATCAGAACCAGCTAGCTGCCCTCTCGTTTCACTCCGCATATTTAGATTTGTGTTTAGTTTTGTGCTTGTCCGTCCTTTCTCGTGTTTCTTCCTCAAGTTTAATATGGTATATATTTTTTTTGTTTTAGCGTCCTTGGATCTTCCAAACCCCTCCACCATCCCGGAAAGCGGCTGGGTCGACAACATGAAGCTCTGGCCAGCTCTGCAGGAGCACCATATTACCTATTATTTGCTTAAAACGAAAGCTTGTGACTTGGAAGAGGTTCAGGCTCTGAAAAGCCTGGAATCTTATAATTATGTCGTCAGTGGTAAGGTGGGCCAGTTGCTGATACACCAATACTCTGAACACGCTTGCATCATAAAAGGTGATGTAACTCCATCACAGTCAGAGAACAATGCTCCCCATAAGCCATGGGTGTGCATTGGTACTGACTGTCGTGTGCTGACAGGCGCCTGCTCTTGCATGGTCGGCAAAACTCGTGTATGTAGCCACGTGGGTAAGTTGAGGGATAGTTGACCGTTCCTTAAAAGTCCAGTATTTTTTCACAGTTCTAAAATGTGCCCTCTTTTGTTGCGACAAACAAAATTGGACGTTCTCAGGTACATGACATATGCTTATGTTTATACCTTAGCGGAAACTTCAAGGCATCCCACCACATTTTTGTTTCGACGTCGTCCCATGATGTCTTTGGACAGCTGTTTCACATCTATAGGGTCCGAGCGAGAAAAGTAAACCATCCTTTTGGAACGCATAAAAAGCTACGCATTGCTGAACGCTGAAGTTCCGCCGGAATGTAACCCTAGCGGTCCGACCAAGATGCCAAAGTTTCAGAACGTAGTGCCATCGAATTAAAAAGTTACGAGTAATTATCGAAATTTTTCAATGGGAAAACGGCGAGCTCACGGAGCTGACGGATGCATGGAGTTGAATGAGAGACGCTACCAGGACGCGACCTCATTTTCTCATTGAAATTTTCAGAAAATTGCTTATAACGTTTGAATTCGTTGACTCTACGTTCTAAAACTTCGGCACCTTGCTCGGGCCGCTAGGGTTACATTCTGGCGGAGTTTCAGCGTTCGGCGATGCATACTTTTTTATGCGGGCCAAAAAGGAGGGTTTACTTTTCTCTCTTGGACCCTGTATTTTGTACCGCCTTGCGAAGAGCATTTGCCAGATACGTTGTTTCTTGAGTGGTCTGTTCACATTTTTCTGTTTTGTATGTTGCAGTTTGGCTTGTCTATTGTATGATGCATCTAAATTTAGCCCTGTGCTCATTCTATACAGAATTGCAAGCAGGGTGCCCCACCACCACCATGCTTCTGGTGTAAACAAGTGCATACAATTGCAAGCCTGCCAAAGCTGGCTCCATTGACATGTTGAAGGCACTGGTATTCATGTGCCACCATGCTTGCAATTATGTATACAGTGTTCCACACAGAAACGGTCACGCGAATGCATAGCTGCATGTTAAATGAATAGCATTTCAGGGTTTGGTATGTAGATTTGTAACCACATAGGAGGAGTGCAGGTGGAAAGCTGGTACCCCCTCCGGAGGCACCTTGATTTGCTGCAGCGGATAGAGCTTGTCTACGCGATTGTCGTCTCAGACGCCAAAGACTACGAGAATTAAATGTAAACTTTATTTTCCATTTGCAGGGGCGCTTCTTTGGAAGGTGGAGTTTGCCGTTCGTAGGGGCCTGACTGGAACCTCGTGCACAGATGAAAGTGCACTCTGGAACTCTGGTACAAAGCGCAATGTGGTTCCGGGTCAGATTGGGGACATGAATTTCAAGCTGAAGAAAGAAATGGGAGAGCCAGTACCACTCCGTGAAAAGGTTCGTTTTGAGAAGTTTCAGACCCGCGAAGCGTATGTCCAATTTATGGAGGACTCCGTTGTGTCACCACTCCTGACAGTGCAGGGAAGTCTGCTCCAAGCAACAATAGTTGCGGATGTGAGCAGACTGGAGTCTGACATCAGTGGGATGGAAGAAGATTCTTCCATAATTCATGGCTGCCACCAGGGTGTTGAGCCACTGTCGTGCAGTCCGTGTTTTTCTTTTTACAAAGAGTGGGTTTTGCTTGAGGAATCTGCAAGGGGTGCACTTGCAGAGATTACTTTAGATCAGGAAGGCGAACTGTGGAAGAGTAGCCGAAAAGTTCGGCTGACAGCATCTATCTTGTCGAAGGTTCCAAAAATGGCTAAAACCGCTCCTGACAACTTTGTTAACGGTTGCTTGCACTCTCAGTTCAGGGGTAACCAGGCCACCGAGCATGGTAGAATATATGAGCCAGTAGCTAGGGCAGCATTCTGCCAAGAAACTGGGCGAGAGGTGACCCTATGTGGCACTACTGTGAGTGCCACGCACCCCTTCCTTTCGGCGAGTCCGGATGGCCTGGTAGGACATGACAGCATCCTGGAAATTAAATGCCCCCAAACTGACAACTGCAAAGTTTACATTAGCAAAGCAAAGCACTATGATGTTAAAGTCGTAAAAAGTGGGGATGAGGAGCACTACTTCCTTGTCAAAAATGGAAAGAATGGCTACTATTTCCAGGTGCAGTTCACCATGTTCTGCACTGAAAGAACTCGCTGTTTTTTCTATGTGTGGTCGAGGCTAAAGACCGTCCAGTTTGAAGTTGATTATGACCCAGACTTTGTCATTGCTCACATCACCCGGTTCTCAGATTTTTATTTTCAGCACTACCTGCCAAGACTGGTGGACGCCGTACATGATTGTACTGTCATTCTTTCAGATGAGTATCGCACGTTGGCCAACATGAATTAAGCTTTCTCACTAGAGATTAGGGAACAAAGTTGGGCAGCTTAAAGTGTGTGAAACTCCTGTCGCAGCACGGTTCAAGACACCATTTCTGTTTGCTTTATGGAGCAAGTGACCTGTAAATGGCTGTAACCCTTTTTGGTTGCATATAGTTGCATGGCTGTACGCCACAACTTATCTGGACTTATTTTGAGCCGCATGAAGAAATCTCTGCAGTTGTTTAGAGAAAAATAAAAGATCCAGAGTTGTGTGATCATATAGAAATCATTTTTCAATCAGACAGATAAGGATGCTGGTTCTCTGCAATTCTTTGCAGGAAACCCTGTATATTTTATTGTCTCAACTAGAGGCAGAAAATGTGTGCACGAAAAACAAGTGAACATGGGCAGAAAAACAAGGTGAAGCCGCAGCTAACAATTCGCCACTTTGTGTCACAAACCCTTTCAGCTAGGGTGCCTTCATGTGTGCTTCACCTAGGGCGATGTCAACTGCTTGCTCCCCCTTCCAGACCCTCGCCCACCACTATTTTTTTGCTCCGTTAGTTTTGTCTTGCACCTAGAAGTGGCTTCTGTGCCCATCGGTCCCCGCCTCCAAGGGAGAGAGTGCTGATCTTCCCCCCATGGCTGCCACAATGCTATGCTGAACTTGAAAAATAAGGTACTTGTTTTTACGGTAGGGTTATTTGCAAATACAGACGAGTCATCGCTATCTGGTTGTGGCCATATGAAGCAAAGAAACGCAGAACTCGCACCCATCGGGATGTGCGGCAAAAGCTGACATGCAAGCAACGCTTTCTTTTAATCATCGTCCTGCTCTCTCTTTCGCTTTTGCGGATCTTGAGCTGCAATCAACGCCCCTTTCAGGTTACATAATCCAGCACAGACCAAGATGATCTTGTTCATGATC